>CAKNYM010046725.1:0-26700 GCA_932195095.1 Andricus curvator
TCAAAGTGAGATAGGATATTACATAACCGACAGAAGTGTGTCTCACAAAAAGGAGCTTCATTTAACCAAGTTAAAAAAAATAAGGCGAATTTCAACTGTCAATGTTTACACTTCCGACTTTAGATATGAGGTGAGAATGCGGGCCAGATGCTTGTGGGTTGAAGGCAACTTCCATTTCTATATATTTATATTCTTTGAGTTTTCTTTCAGTGGATGCTGCACTTCGTAGACTTCTCTCCAAAATGCGTCGGCATCCTCTGGTGTGGGCGGGTGGACGACAGTAACTGCATTGTCTCGGAACAGTCGAGATGGGTCAGACAAAAACTGTTGATATTCTCTGGCCCACCTCTCTCTCCGCTCTAGACTTCTCCTAGCGTTAGATAGTACTCATATTCTGTCAACAATATGCTGCCTGATGGTCAGTAGCTTTGACTTGTTGAGTGTATTGACGGATCCGCATTACATTACAGATGTTATGTAGTCAATCACACACTGCATGCAGGACACGTAAGGCCTTGCCCAGCCTGTCTTTGTGCTGAGTTGATGCATTCGTCTTCTGGTATTTTGGTCTTTTGGCCTTATGACCAATCGTGAGTTTTGTTCTACTGTTTGCATCTGCCAAAGCTCTCGCTGTATTATACACACTACAATTGATAGTCCAGAGGTCGGATTCTTCGGAAAAATCTTCACCACCACAGATTATGCAATCGCGCCATGTAACCTTTTCGTTCAGGGACCATACTGATATCATAGCACTCCAGCAGGTCGTCCCTGAGTCGATTCGTCCACTTAAAAGTAATGAGATTCTGCCGGTCAATCGCATTGACTCCGTCTTGATTGGCTCCCCCAACTCGAGGATAGTCGGCAATGTTGTCCGACCCATTATCGGGAGCCCCGCGCGTTCGATTGTTTTGAACCGCACTTACTACAACTATGTTTGGTGTTGTCATTGCTGTTCCCACGAGCAGCTAGGGAAAATGGTTCGTCCATCCTTGTAGAGTCCCGCATGCAAGGATAAGGCTGCATACTCTGAGAGGTCGCCCGGTATCACAGAGTCACCGTTTGAGACACCTCACCTAGGTGCCATTCAGCTTTCGGCACGGTTGTTACGCCTCCGCTCAGGGGTTATTCCTTCGGGACCATCCCTGGACAATTGTTCGCGACTGCTTATTAATTATTGTAACCATTTCAGCAGAAACCCTTGGTACAGGGACCCTCTATCTGCAACCTGAGGACGCGTACGGCGGCTTTGTCATAGGCCGTAACTTATGGCCACGTCTCAGAACCGTGAGATGGGTGGTCACAGGGCACGATGAAATCACAACGTCAGGCCGGCCGAACCCTCGTTTGTCTTGAGGACACGAAGCGACCCAAGGATGCAGCTTTCTGCATCCATCTCGCAAGTGCCTTGGCATATTTTTGGCACGCGGGTATGGCTTTAAGGTTACGAACCAGTGATAGTTTCGCAAATCAAAGAGCACCTATCACAAGGACAATTACTTGTACCAAATATTTTGGGTACAGTCGTTGCAGCTCTCTTTTAAGGTATTGATAAATCTCCGTCTTTGCTTTCTCCTTGGCAGTGATATTGTATTCGGACGAAGCCGAGAATTCGATCACGAATATAGTTCGTTTCTCGAAGTCTTGGAGAATGATGTCAGACCTCGAGCAGGGCAGGGTCGCGGCCAACACCGTAAGATCGACAAAGATGGTAATGAAGCACTCTTAGGGCCGCATTATGTCTTTAGATATACGTCGTTCCTGCGTGGGTCGAACACGCTGATTGTATGTGTCCTAGGTACTCATCGTGTGCATGACACTCTCTGCACCTATCACTGGGAACTTCTTGACATAAAATGCGGTCACGGTATGCTAAGGTCCTGGTATGCGAAAATAAAACCCTCTGTACCTGAATTAAGCCCTGATGATCTGAGGAAAGCAAAAGTGAAAGTTTCCGTGCATTTTCTTGTCGAGCAGCTGTTGGTGAAATTTTTCAACCTCTGCTATCTTTACATCGGCTTTTAAAAGTGAAGCATCTAGATGTAGTAATGCACTTTTTTCACTTCTTATGTTAAAATTCAGCCCGAGGGTCTCGGCTGCCTGCTCCGCGGCTCCGTAAAGGAACGCTCCTTCGCCAATCATCTCGTGGTTCCTGACCATCTTTAGGAGAGGATCTCTGCCATTCGCAACAATTTAAGCTGTACTTAGAACAATTCGTTTATGAAGACGCTGGAGATTCAGAAGTCCGCGCCCGCCTTGACGGCGTGAAATGTATAGTCGCGGAACTGACGAATTGGTATGCAAGCTTTTATAAATATGCATGATCTTACGTGTGGTGACATCAAGGGCCTTAAGCTCGTTCTTCGTCCGTTGAACCACCCCAAACGAGTAGAGTAGAACCAGGACGGCAAGTATGTTAGTCGCAGATACCTTGTTCAACGCCGACAGATTGGAAGACCAAATCTGTCGCAGAAGATGCTTGTATCTGCTTCGGAGAGACTCCTTCACTGATGTTACGTCCTGAATGCGGCTTTGAGGCACGCCCAGGTATGTATAGGTCTCTCCAGTATTAAGATGTCTAATAACACTTATATCCACAAGCTCAGGGTCCTTGGGAACGCCAGTAACCTTTCCTTTCTTCAGACTAATTTTGGCACACTTGTCCAAACCAAAGTCCACCGCAATCTCTCCTGTGTAGTTCTTGACAATATTTATAGCAGTCTGAAGTTTGCTTTTACCAGAGGCATAGATCTTCAGGTCATCCAAATAAAATACATAAGTGACCTTATGCTCGCGCTGATTAGTGTCGCTACAGACGTATCCAAGAGAATTACGTAGTGCGAGAGATAGAGGCAGAAGTGTGATGCAAAAAAGAAAAGGGCTCATGGTATCACCTTGAAAGACGCCCCTCTGGAAAGTGACGTTGTTCGTTGTAACACGATAATTTCTAGATGAGATAGTAAATATAGTTTTCCAAAGAGGCATAAATCTCTCAATGCATCTCACTATGTGTGGATGTACCTTCAAGCTTTCCAAAAGACAGATGATAAGTCTATGAGAGGTTGAATCGAAAGCTTTCCGGTAGTCAATCCAGGCCATTGACAGGACGCGCTGATGGGCTGCAGCGTCTTTACAGACACACCTGTCAATTAGTAGGTTCTCTTGACAGCCTGCTATACCTTTTTTCGACCCACGTTGTTCGTACATCTCTCGCCATACAGGCTCAATTCGTCGAACAATCCTGTTGTTTAGGATAGCTGTAAAGATCTTATACAATGTGTTCGAAGAATTTATTGGCCTGTAATTCTCTGAGTTGGACTATTTGACTTTTTTCGGCAGGAGTATAGTGCGTCCTAACACCAGCCACTGCGGAATGGACGCCTCCGACTTTAAATATGAGGTGAATATGCATGCCTAATGTTGATGTGTAAAAGTAAACTTTTTCCACCAGAAGTTCTTGATAGAATCCCGTCCCGCAGCGTAAAAGTTCTTCGTGCCTCTAAGTGCTTTTTCACCTCTTCGGCAGTGATTGGTGGACATTCCTTCTCAGATTTTATGAGGTTGTCACAAAATTCCTTGAAGCGGATGATATTGTCAGTATCTTCTTTCAACTCTCGTGTTTTCGTGATCTTGTTACTTCTCTCCAAATAGTCTCGACCTCCTTGGGCTGGGGTGAATTTTTTACAGGAACAGAGAGATCGCTGAAGAGGCGTGATGGGTGAGGGGTCGGCAAACAATGCCGATCATCATAGAGTTCGGGGTGCTGAAAATAATTTAGATGGAAACACGATGACAAAACGGCGAACCGCCCACATTCAGTGGACGGATCAACTCAAGGATGACTTGCTAGACTGCTACGATGCCAGCATTATCCCTGTTCACCGAAGCTTCATGGCGCGTATGCACACTATGTGGTGCCAGAAACACCCAGAGTTTCAGCACGTTTCGCATCAGTCTTTGCGAAATCAAGCCGACTACCTCCGGAAAAATGGATATGTACGCGGAGCGCTTTCTCAACCGCTGCTTGATCAAGGTGCAGTCGAAGATGAAGAAGCGACATTAAGACCAACCGCGAAAGCCGGCACCTTCTGAGTCATGATAGCGATTTCAGGACAAGGAGGAACATTAACATGCAAATTCCTCCTAAGTCCCAAGATCTGGCTGAAATTGACGCCTCCCTTCGTGGAGATATTCCACAAGAGTCCGACCTCTGGACCATCAATTACTCAGTTTATGGTGCTGCGAGAGCTTTGACTGATTCAAATCAAAGGCTAAAATCGACGATGGCTCAAAAGACCAAAAGACGCTTGCATCAACGGAACAAGAAGATTGGATGGGCAAGACAGAATTCGTGCCGTGTTCAATGTGTAATTGACTACATAACATCTGATAGACCGTTCACGGAAAGGGTTCGATAGTTCGCCCATGAAATAAGGATCTTGAATCAGACACTGAACAAGTCAAAGCTGCTGACGATCAAGCAGCATATTGGTGCCAAAATACGGCTGTTATCTGACGCAAGGAGGAGAATACAGTTGAGGGAGAAATGGATCAGGGCGAATGAACAATTTGACGCTGACCCATCACGCCTCTTCAGCGATCTCCCTGTTTCTGTAAAAAATCCACCCCAGCCCAAGGAGGTCGAGAATTTTTCGAGAGAAGTAACAAGATCACGACAACACGAGAGTTGAAAGAAGATACTGACAATATCATCCGCTTCAAGGAGTTTTGTGACAAACTCATGAGATCTGAGGAGGAATGTCCATCAATCACTGCCGAAGAGGTGAAAAAGCACTTAGAGGCACGAAGAACTTTTCTGCTGCTGGACCAGATTGTATCAAGAACTTCTGGTGGAAAAAGGTTACTTTTACACATCAACTTTTGGCCCGCATATTCACCTCATATTTAAAGTCGAAGACGCCTATTCTACAGTGGCTCGTGTTAGGACGCACTATACTCCTGCCGAATAAAGACAACTTGTCCAACCCAAAAAACTACAGGCCAATAACTTCTTTGAACACACTGTATAAGATCTTTACAGCTGTCCTAAACAACAGGATTGTTAGAGAATTGAGCCTGTATGGCGAGAGATGTACGAACAACGTGGCTCAAAAAAAGGTGTAGCAGGCTTTCGAGAGAACCTGCTAATTGACAGGTGCGTCTGTAAAGACGCTGCAGCCCATCAGCGCTTCCTGTCAATGGTCTGGATTGACTGCCGGATAGCTTTTGATTCAATCTCTCATAGACTTATCATCTGTCTGTTGGAAAGCTTCAAAGTGCATCCACACATAGTGAGATGCATAGACAGATTGATGCCTCTTTGGAAAACTAGATTTACTATCTCATCTAGAAATTATCGTGTGAAAACGTACAACGTCAGCTTCCAGAGGGGCGTCTTTCAGGACGATACCATGAGCCCTTTCCTTTTTTGCATCACATTTCTGCCTCTATCTCTCGCACTACGAAATTCTTCTGGATACCTCTGGGGCGACACTAACCAGCGCGAGCATAAGGTCACTCATGTATTTTATATGGATGACATCTATGCCTCTGGTGAAAGCAAACTTCAAACTGCTATAAATATCGTCAAGAAGTACACAGGAGAGATTGGGATGGACTTTGGTTTCGACAAGTGTGCCAAGATTAATCTGAAGAATGAAAAGATTACTGGCGTTCCCAAGGACCGTGAGCTTGTGGATATAAGTTTCATTGGACATTTTAATACTGGAGAGGCCTATACATACCTAGGCGTGCCTCAAAGCCGCATTCAGGACGTAACATCAGTGAAGGAGCCTCTCCGAAGCAGATACAACCATCTTCTTCGACAGATTTGGTCTTCCAATCTGTCGGCGTTGAACAAGGTACCTGCGACTAACATGCTTGCCGTCCTGGTTCTACTCTACTCGTTTGGGGTGGTTCAACGGACGAAGAACGAGCTTAAGGCCCTTGATGTCACCACACGTAAGATCATGCATATGCATAAAAGCTTGCATATAAATTCGTCAGTTCCGCGATTATACATTTCACGCCGTCAAGGCAGACGCGGACTTCTGAATCTCCAGTGTCTTCATAACCGAATTGTTCTAAGTACAGTTTACATCGTTGCGATTGGCAGAGATCCTCTCCTAAAAATGGTCAGGAACCACGAGATGATTGGCGAAAGAGTTCCCTTGCAAAGCCGCGGAGCAAGCGGCCGAGACCCTTGGCCTGAATTTTAACATCAGAAGTGAGGAAATTGCATTACTCCAACTAGATGCTTCACTTCTAAAATCCGAAGTAAGGAAAGCAGAGGTTGAAAAATTTCACCAACAGCTACCAGACAAGAAAATGCACGGAAACTTTCACAGAAATGTAGAAGAACAGTCCTTGTCAAAGGAGCAAACTTTTGCTGTCCTCAGATCATCAGGGCTTAATTCAGGTACAGAGGGTTTTATTTTCGCATGCCAGGACGGTGTAATTTCCACCTTAGCATACCGTGACCGCATTTTATGTCAAGAATTTCCCAGTGATAGGTGCAGAGCGTGTCATGCACACGCTGAGTACCTAGAACACATACTATCGGGGTGTCCGACGCACGCAGGAACAACGTATATCTACAGAAATAATGCGGCCGTAAGAGTGCTCTATTACCATCTTTGTCGCTCTTACGGTGTTGTTCGCGAACCTGCCATGCCGAACGCTCCAAGGGAGATAGAGTCAATTGTCCAAAACGAGAAGTGCCAAATTTTCTGGAACTACGATTTTCGGACAGCAGTCTCTGTTGCACGCTCGAGGCCTGACATCGTTCTCCAAGACTTCAAGAAACGAACTTACTTGTTCGGTACAAGTAATTGCCCTTGTGATAGGTGCTCTCGGAGGTGCAAAACTATCACTGGTTCGTAACCTTAAAGCCATACCCGTGTGCCAAAGATATGCCAAGGCACTTGCGAGATGGATGCAGAAAGCTGTCATCCTTGGGTCGCTTCGTGTCCTCAAGACACACGAGGGTTTCGCCGGCCTGTCGTTGTGATTTTGTCGTTGCCTATGACCACCCATCTCACGGTTGTGAGACGTGGCCATAGGTGTGATTTACCGCGGTGCTACTGGGGGCTATTGACATTTTGTCGGATGGCAGTTGCTCTCAGTGGAACCCTGCGGTGGTTGTTATGGCTTTTTTTTTTAAATAATATATTTAGTTAAAAGTTTGTCATAAGGACAACTTCAGGATTTCGACGGGAGCGGGTGCTATTCTGAAAAATTGCACCCACTCCCAGCGAAATCGCGGTAAAACTTCAGCTGTAACCACATCTCACGACCGTGAGATTGGTGGTTACAGTCTGCGACGAATTCAATACGATGAGCTGGGAAAAGTCTCGTGCACCCTGAGGAAACGGGGCGACCCAAGGACGACTGCCTTCTGCATTTTCCCCCCAAGTATCTCAGTATTTTGTTGACGCGCAGGGATGCTTTCAGGATACTGACCAGTGAAACCTTGGCAACTGCAAGAGCGCCGATGATCAAGATGATTAGCTTAACAGAATATTCCGGGTACATACCTTCGCAACTCTCTTATAAGGTCTTTATACCTCTCCCTTTTTTCCTTCTCCTTGGCTATAACGTTTTTGTTAGCTGGTGCCGAAAATTCGATATCGAACGAATTCGAATCGGTTTTTTTTCGATTCGAACTGAACGGTCGTAAGTCGATTCGAAAGACTTTCGAATTGTGGAATTCGAATGGTTTTTTTTTTATTCGAACTGAGGGCGTCGAAATTCGATTCGGAAGACTTTCGAACTGCACAGTTTGAATCGGATTTTTTCCGACTTGAACTCAACTACGTCGGTTCGAAAAAAAAACCGACTCGATTCGAACAATTCACATGTCTAATCAACACGTGATTCTTCTCCAAGTTGAAGAGGGTTATGTTAACGAGAACAGTAGCGATGTAAAAGAAGAAGAAGAACAGGATTGTGGAAAAATATCATTGAACTTTCACTACGTTTGGATCAAAGATCTTTCTTGATTAGTTAGCAGCCAACTATCCGCAAGGAAAAGTAGAAAATACAACAGTTTACCACAGTGAAAAATGTAAAAAGGTGAATGACTGTAAAGTTGTCCTACCAAAACCTGGCAGGAACATTATTGATTTTAAGAACATCAAGTACAAAGAAAAAGTTTCTTTCATTATCTATGCCGATTGTGATTCTCTATTAAAACCAGCTGAGGATGCTCAAGAGAGAAGATCCAACACAAAGGTTTTTCAAATGCATGAGCTTTGCGACATTGGTTACTACATGAAGTGTAGTTATGATGATTCACTGTCAATATACAAGTTCTGTCCTGACAATGAGGAACTAGCAAAGTGGTTTGCTCTAGAGTTGCAGCAGATAGCAATCAATTGTCAAGAAGTACTTTCATCTGCGGTTCCTATGGATAACCTAACACCGGAGCAACGGGAAGCCTTTTTTGAAGCCACAGTTTGTCATATCTGTAATAAACCACTACATCCACCAATGAAAAAGATAGATGTATATCGTGGCCCTGCGCATGAACACAGTAATCTATTTTATCAAAATTCAAACACTATACCCGTTGTGTTTCACAACTTGAGTAGGTACCGTGCTCACTTTATAATCCGCGACATTGCTACACAGTTTCATGGTACATTAAAAGTTTTGGCTTTGAATAAAGGAAAGTACATATCATTCACGAAAAATGTTGACGGAAGGCAAATAAAATTCCTTTTTATAGACTCATTTCGGATTATGGCCTTATCATTGGAAAAGTTAACATCGTACCTTGCCAAGTACAAAATTTTAAATTCAGTATTTTCTGAAACTGAGCCTGAAAAAATTCAATTTCTCACGAGAAAGGGGATTTTCCCTCATTAATACATGGACTCGAGGAAGAAGCTTCACGAAACTCAGCTACCATAAAAGGAAAAACTTTTAACTTTTTAGTACCCTAAATGACTCATCCATCTCTGATGAGGATTATGCACATGCACAACAGGTATGGTCAGAGTTTAATCTCAGAACTTTCGATGAATATGTGAAATTGTATATGAAAACTGACGTGCTGCCCTCCGCGGATGTCTTTGAAAGTTTCCGAGAACATTGTCCCCAGGCTCATGGACTCAATCGAGCGCATTACTATACCACTCCTGGCCTGAGATGGGACGCTATGCTCAAACATACTAATATACGATTGGAGCTACTCACTAACGTTGACAGGCTATTGATGATTGAACAAGGCAAAGGGGGCAGAGTGAGCCAATGCTCCAATCGATATGCTGCTGCTAACGATAACTATATAACAGTTTTCAACGAAAATGGTGAGATAATCTGCATCATATATATTGATGTAAACAACCTGTATGGTTGAGCAATTGGAAAACCACTTCCTTATGGTGGTTTCGAGTGGGTTACCAATCTTCAAAATTTCATTTCGATGTTCCTGACGATTCACCGATTAGTTATATACTAGAAGTAGATTTGTCCAATCCACTTGAGCTTCACGATCAACACAATGATATGCCCTTCTGTCCAGAACACTCGAAACCACTGGGATTAAGCTAGGAGAAGCTCCTAATTACCCTCCTGCCGAAGCAAAAGTACGTTCTCCATTACAGAGCTCTCAAACATGCTCTAGCAAATGGATTGATAATAATTGAAATTCACAGAGTACTTAAATTTAATCAGGGATCATGGCTCAAAAGTGGCATTGATTTGAATACTACATTGAGAACAAATAATAGAAATGAATTTGAAAAGAACTGGTTTAAATTGATGAACAATGCAGTTTACGGAAAAACAATGGAGAACGTACGGAAACATGTGAATGTTAAACTTGTGACAAAGTGAAGAAGGGGGGGGGTATGGAGCAGAAGCCCTCATAGCTGAGCCAAATTTCCATAGCTGAGCAATTTTCAGCGAACATCTTGCAACTATAGAATTGAGAAAAACAGAAGTATTGTTCAATAAACCAATCTATATTGGGCTGACGGTGCTGGAAGTATCCAAAATCCTCATTTACGATTTCCACTATGACTATATACGCAACAAATATGGCAATAATTGTAAATCATTGTACACCGATACAGACAGATTGATCTATGAAGTAAAATGTAATGACATTTACACTAATATAAAGAATAATATACACAAATTTGACACATCCGACTACCTATCAGACAATGTTTTCGGAATGCCGTAGGTCAACAAGAAAATTCTCGGTCTCATAGAAGATGACTGTTCTGGCAAAATTATTACCGAAGTTGTTGGCTTGCGCAGTAAAATGTACAGTGTGCGCGTCAATGGTGATGACTTTTTAAAAAAAGCGAAAGGTAAAGAAGCAGGTGTCGTAAAGAAAAGTATTAATTTTGACGACTACGTGGATTGTTTGAGAAACTCAAGTATCCAAACTAGAATACAGTATGTAATCAGATCGAGACTTCACCACCTAGAAACAATTAAGCAGAAAAAATTTCGCTGTGTCCATACGACGGTAAGTGATTTGTTTTAAAAAATAGCACAGACACACTAGATTGGGACCACTAGAAAATAAGTCCAATGGATGTAGATGATGGTGATGTGATTTTAAATGATAATGACTTATAACTCTTACATCTTCTTTTAAAGAATTAGGATTAAGTTGTAGATAATTGTAAATAATAATCAACAGGATTGATTGATTAAAAACAAAATTATATACATATAAATTGATGTTTTTATTGAGCAAAAACCTTATATCTAGTTAGAACAAGCGTCGCATACTTAATATATATAAACTTAAAACTTGTTCATAGTTAGATTGAAACTCGTTGGTTCATCAGTGATTAAACATTGGTTCAACGTTGATTTCAACATTGCATAAAGTTGATTATATATCTGATTTATCTATCCAGTTGTTGTGTGAACTGTCCAAACCTAACCACTTTACTGGATTCGTGTCACTATTATGTCACTGGATTCGTGGGCTTGCTCACTCGAAATCTGTCACCAACTTTGAACTTTCGCTTACTCCTGGATATATGTCGTTGTTTTTTAAGCGTTTCATCAGCTCCTCTTCGTCCCCAGCAGTGACATCTTTGGGCTTCATACCGATTGATCGATGTCCAGTAATGTTGTAATTGTAGATTAGAGTAGGTAAAATGTCTATCCACTTATAGCTGCCTCTCAAGCTCAATTCTGGTCACATCTTATTCTTGAGCGTGCGATAAAATACTTTGGTTGTTTGAGGGATTTCGAGTAGACGTAGACATTGTCAAATTTTAATCCGTTTAGCAAAGTTGCTAACCGGAAGGTTAACGGGCTGTGTCTTGAACCGCACCTTGATCTCGACTTTTGTGAAAGCTATAAATACATCCGTTCAGTGAAGAATGATTGTGCACCGAAAAGCGAATAAAGTGTCACGCCTTCATCATCGAGGTAAAGAATAGGTCAACAAAGTCATCAACAGCTTGCCATTTGAGTCGCACTGACCTGGCTACCAATACTGTGTTCCAGGTACTAAGCTAGCCAAAAGACTTGCTAGAGGTGATTCTCGTATCAATCCTTTAGACGCAGCGTGCTAAGAACACGACATTGTATACTCGCGAAATCGTGAAAGCGTTGAAACAAGAAACGTTGCAGATGGTGTACTAGCCAGTAAAGCCTGGCAGAGTTTTTTTGCTAAAGACGCTAAAATTGATGAGAAATCGGCATCACTGGCAATAACTAATATGATGAATGCCAAAGCGAAACTCGGTATGGGGTTGAAGAAGAAACCTATTTCAAAGAACAAAAACAATTCAAAGAAGAAACCCAGTTTAAAGAAGAGGAAACCCAGTTTGACAAAAAAGCCAGCTACAAAAATAAGTTAATGGAATTTAGAAAGGTTGTGAATGCAGCTAAGAAGGCAATGAAACGAAGTAGTGATGCAAAAGTGGCCATGAAGTATGCAATCAGAGGTGCACAGGAAGCTGTCAAAAGCGTAGGTGATAAACATCAAGGACAAAATTTACGTGTCCTGCCAATACCTTCAAAAGTTTGTGGTGTTCTGCCACTGATTCCAATTTTTGCTGGACTCAGTGCACTTGGAGCTTTTACTGGTGGAGCAGCGGGTGTGGCTAAGGCAGTAAACGATGCTTGCGCAGCGAAACAATAACTGGAAGATGCTCATAGTCATAACAATGCAATGGAGGCTATTGCCCTCGGAAGAGGTTTATACCTAAAACCCTACAGAAAAGGATTCGGTCTTCATGTCAAACCATATCAAAAAGGACAGGAACTTCGTCCAAGACCGGCACCAAAAAACTTGTAGTGAAGCTACCTCACCATGCACTCACTGATACCGATCTGTTCAACTATGAAGAAGATCTAAAGATTCCACATTTTCGTGGAGTTTGTATGTGCAATCAACTACTAGTGAAGGGACCCCGCCGAATTGAGTCAGCTATTGTCAATCTTGATGATAGTCACAGCCCTGGTACCCACTGGGTAAGTTATAGAAAGATATGTGATAATGTCCTCTACTTTGACAGTTTCGGTAATCTTCGTCCACCATCGGATCTTGTAGATTACCTCGGTGATGATAGCCTAATAAAGTACAATCCTGACAGATATCAGGATTAGGATAGTCTTAATTGTGGACATGTGTGCTTAAAATGTCTATATGGACAGCTACATATAAAAGATGAATACTGTTTATATAAAATTGTATGATGAACGGACTAGAGTAAGTACAGAGAAGAACATCGTCATGGATGAATTGTTTACTCTCACGATAACAGGAAACCCTTTGGTGTTAGACGCAGAGTATTTTCCACCAATAGAACTCTCTCCTCCTAAGAACTATGTACTTGGACTCGTCGAATTGCTCACATTCAGTGCGATTTTTAACGTTGACACTGGATTACAATAAACATTAGGCCAAATAATAATGTTACGAGCAAGTTACTCTATGCAGATTACAAAGTTTGGCTTTGTTTGTTCTCGTAAACCGAGAGCTTACTATCGGAATGCCTGCGAGGCATTCCAAGCTACCGAGGAACTAGCCTGCGAGCCGACTTTAAGAATGAAAAAGGCTATAAATTAAAATAATAAAATGAAACAATATTGCCCGAAATTAATAATCGGGCAATTTCCTTTTTTTTTGGTGCTCATAGGGTGGTTGATAGGGATGTAGAAATTAAAGGAAAGGGGAACAAATTGAATCATGGATTTTTAAACCTGGAATGGAAATTATGTTCAATCTAAAATGAACGAAGCTGCACTTATACTCGCCACGCTAGCGAGCATACACACACACGCGTGGTCACAGCACTCGATCTTTCTCTCGCCAACGCCTTACATAGCGCTACCACCGTGCCTTGACCGTTCATACACGCAATCTCTGCTCTCTCCTTCTCTATCCTCATTTTCTTACTATAGGTATGTCTCTTTCCTGCACATTGCCGAGCTGCACACGCTCTTTACCACGGTTCAAAGTGCGTCGACGGTTCTACTCTATTCTTTTCTTTCCCTCTCTTTCTTAGCTTTCCTTACATAAGTCCGTCTCGCTTCTCGCCATACAGCCCGCTGAAAATTAAGGTTGGAAATAATAAATACTTAACTCTAAGTTGAAAGTTCCAACCTGCATCAAGTGCGATGCTAATTTAAATTAAGATTTTCCTTCTAAAAAGAATATAAAAGACTTCAAAGCACTTCAATTCTGTAAAATGCTGACGAGGTTCCTGACATGCTGGTGCAAAAGTTCGAGCGAAGGCGTTTAGCTACATAAATTTCGCACGCATACAAACTTAGCTGCAAGTCGCACGACATATCCCTTCCTAATCAAAATTCTGCAATTCCGCAAAAATCCCTACCTGATTTACATCGACTATGAACTGTCAAGGCGCATTGGACAAAAGTCAAAATCGCAGTCTACTGAGCAACCTGGCACGAGCCAGATCAACTCAGACTTTTGCCCGTCTGTACGTCGGGATATAGAATCTATCGGAAATTTGGAACGGCAACACTCAGCCCGTAAGTCGCAACGCGTCCTATCCCGGTTTAGCCCATAAAATCGGATTTGAAATTCGAACGTCGAGTGAAACTTTGCCCGACGGGAGGCAGGATTGTAACGGGAGCGTTTCTTTGTCACGTCCTATCCAGATCAGGAGGAATAAATTCTTGAGATTCCTTTCTGGATTGTAAACCATGGAGAAAATATGGTGAAATGACATCATAGCACGTTTACAATTTAGCAGGGTAAAGGTTCCTAACGGGAGTGTCGTTTTCTCGCGTCCTATCCGGCCTGCTTAAAACGAAATTTAAAACAGCATAGAAAATTTTACTCTTACTCGAAGCTCAAAACGAGAGAAAACTAATTTTCTTGGAAGGCTAAGATTTTCTTTCATGAGAAGTAGATACATTTTCTATTTCTCATAAAAGTGAATCTAGAGAGGTGACAGGTTCTCGCGCGTTCTGTGGCTATCGTGGGTATTCTAAAAAGGACTAGAGTGGATCGCTTGATCTACGCAACGAAAAAAGGGCTTCGCCCGCTCTAACAATGAAAAGGGAAAAACCAAAGGTCACCTTCATTCCTTTTGGATTCAATTTTCCTCTCTTCTACGAAGAGCAGTAGTGATAAGACAATGAATTTGGTGAGCTCTATCTTTCCAATATTTTTTTATATGTAATTCTATTCATCTGCCAACACATTCTACCCATTGTAGAATGTCTTTTCCGAATTTTACCCGCCTGTGTAGCTAGAATCATTAGCAATGAAAGGAAATAGTTTGTCAAGTGAATTTTAAGAGTGCAAATTTTATTGATAAATTGACACACCCCGTGGATCCCATTTTCTCAATTAAGGGACAGCAACTCTCAATTCGAGAGTAGAGGGAACCAGCCCACAAAAATAAAAATTCCAGGAAAGACGAATCTCTCGCCATTCCTTCAGTTTAGGAGAAGCCTCCCCCACATGCTCAATTAACATACCGAAATATTCTCTTTCTCTGTCTCTCGGAAGTTTATGGCAGCTTTTACCGAGGTTTGCATTTGTGCAGTTGTCCCTATGCAGCGACGCCACTGGTAACTTTTGTTACCAGGCAGCTACTATAACTACTAGTAACTTTTGTTAATACTCAGACAATCCAAAGTTCAATAATCATTAATTTTATTCTAAATTTCTGAATCTCATGAATTATTGATCATTCTCAATTATGGCAGCAATGCCTATACACTGAATAATCAAGCCAGATTTTTGAATATTGAGTACTTCCAAATTAAATAAAAACCCCGGGCATTAAATTGCCGGGGGACCTCGCCGTAATTGGCTCGGTATTTTTAATTTGGCTATTTTTCCACTTTTAGCGGAAATATTGTAACTTAATTCGAGGGCTTCCTTTGATTATTTCGTCTTTTGTCAATGAAGTCTCTCAAGCCTACGTCCAAGACTAAAGCTTGAATCTCGTACTCGCGCCTTAATTGGCTAGAGTACCACCAAATTAAAGCAAAAACCCAGACATTAAAATGCCAGGGGACCTCGCCGTAATTGGCTCGGTATTTTTAATTTGGTTATATTCCGCTCGATTCAAGAATTATTTTTGTATGTGACAGCCATAGTTCCCAATTATGGTACGGCCTAAGGAAGCCTAAACTTCTGAGCAGCAGTAATGCTAAGAATAAGCAAAGACACCGCGCGGGAAAGAAACTACGAGAGAAATTAGCGCAAACACCTACCGTAGTAAAACTGGAGTCCGCGCATCTGAACCCGAATCGGTTGTTTTTGTAGCCCCAAGGTCTCAAAGGAGATTCTCGAGCTCCAGGAACTTGAGACTCAAAGGTTCAATAATCATAAAGAGTTTTCGACCTTGTTTAAAAACCTACTGAACCAGGCGAAGACCCAGATTAAGCTCTCAAAGCAGGTTCGACCAAAAACCATCGAGAATCTCCCTGGCCATTCAAAGGGTCAATAGACCTTCGGCAAATTTCGAGTACCCCAGAGAATTCAGCAGAGTTCTACCTTTCCCCCTTTTTCTTTTAGTTGCTTTCACTTCATCAAGATTTCATAAACTAACGGTAAAAGAAGAATAAACGGAATAGAGACATGTTATCCAAATATGGCTCACCTTGTTAAGAAGAAATGAAACCGTAAAGTCCGAATTGAAACAATTTTCTATTCTGACTCGGTAAGCCTTCAGCTTCATGAGTGTATGTGTAGACATAGGCTCCGTTGCTAATTTCGAAGAGGAGATGCACCATTACCTCCTTCATAGATAAGAAACACAAGAAAAACCGAACTGAAATCATTTTGACCTTCATCCGGGTTTGATCCCGATGGAAATGTGGTACCGTAATGTTTGAATTGAAAACAATTTTTTATTCTGACTCGGTAAGCTGTCAGCTCCATGAGTGTATGTGTAGACATAGGCTCCGTTGCTCATGTCGAAGAGGAGGCGCACCACTACTTCTTTCATTGACAACCTCATAAATGGACCTTAGAATCAGGGAGCGTCAGTCAACAGTCCTTCTCACCCATTTATTATCGCGAAGATTGTGATTAAAATCCTGAATATTTGACGGAATACCCCATGAATCCTCCAGAAAGAGGGGTCTCCTCACCACCACCTCATCAAAAGAGTGAGGAGGCCTAGGGGAAAACGTCAGAACGCTGCTAAGTCTCGCAAGTCGGTCATTTACCGTAATCTCATCTTTCCAGAGGAGAAAGTAGTCCCCGTGTGCGTAGTACGGCCAGCGATTCAACCCGTAAACCCGCTGCTTGCAGTTGCCCCCGCGAATCCAACCGGGCAAATCGTGACGATTGACTTAGAACAAGAAGAAACCCATCGGCAAAGGAGGCGCCCCTTCTTGGGAGCAGGGCCGGCTTTAGGGATACGGGCGCCCTGTGCGATAAGCAAAATAGCGCCCCTCGCCCCTCTAATAAAATAAATCAAATGTTGTCAATTCGATAATTTGTATTAAATAAACTCAATAAATTATTTGAGTGATTGTTAATAACAATTGTAATGAATACATGTGTTTTATAAATATATTAAATAAATTCACTTTTGTGATACGTTTTCAAAATACAACTCTTTATTTTATATACATACATATCTACAGAATATATACACGACACAATATTATATTGACTATCAATAATAATAAATATAAAAAGGTGTATTTAATGTTTGATTCTTGAGCAGAGAGAAGTGGAAAACATTATTTTCTTAAATCTGTTTTTTTGGGTATGCGAAAAAATTGATGTATCCTATTAGGGTAATCCTTGATTTTTTCCAATTTGTTGGATATCACTTTCAGTAACCGCAGAGGGGCTGAATGTTTTCAAATTTTGAAAATTTAAAGATTATGTTCAATGGGTACAAAAATTGTCGCGATTTTTGTTATGTATACTTTCCGGTAATAAATCACAATACAAAATTACATTTTCGAAAAATTATTTTTCGATCAAGTTAACATTTTTTGAAATACCAACAGAAATTGAAGACACGAGAATGACAACTAGATAAGGATCAATTTTTCGAAATTCTGTTTGAACAATTTCAAGTGATTGAAGACGCTATTTATCGATACATATTAAGAATATGTTAATATCGTTTCTTCTTTCACAAAAAAAAAATGAATTTAAAAATTTTGAGTAATGCGTACGGCGAGTGTATAAGAACTATTTGTTTTTTCGTCCTCATAAACAGTTTGAAAAAAATGTTTCCACCTCCCTGAAACTATATATTTTAGACAGGCAGATGTTCAGGTGTTTACCAAGTTGAAGATGGTAGTAAGAAATAAAAGTGTAAATGAAGTGTAGGCCACATTAGGGTGGTCCAAAAATGCATGCACAAATTTTTTCTCATACGGGAGGGCAACGATCCCCCTCCCGCATTTGATTCCAAATCCAAACAAATAAATTTTCTATATGTCTGATAGATGAAAGTGTTTGTTGGATAATTTTCAACAAGCCTCTATACATTCCTGTCAAATCCGGCAACTGTTAAAATCAAAACTTAAAAAAAAAATAGGAAATTTTTTTTTCAGATTTAGAATCGGGTCGATAAGAGAGAGTTTAAATGGTTACTTTGAATTATATTCGTCATTTTTAATCTCTATTATAACGTATATATTTTAGACCCCTATCATAAATTGCGCCAAAATATCTCAATCCAAATAAGGGATTAGAGGAGTAGCACAGATCCTTGAACGGATTTCGTCTCATCATGACCTTGATATGACCTTGAAATAACCTCTGGGTGACCTCACAGGGTTAAGCGAACCCCAGATTCGGATTCGGCGACCCCCAAAACCCCATATAGGATTTTTCTCACATTTTATGACCGTTTCATGTTTGTATGACCTTGACGTGACCTCAAAATGACCTCTGGGTGACCCCAAAGGGTTAAGAGAACCCCAGATTCTGACTAAACGACTCCCAGAACCCCATATAGGATTTTTCTCACATTTTTCTAACACTTTTGTCTCAGTATGACCTCGACGTGACCTTAAAATGACCTCTAGGTGACCTCACAGGGTTGAACAAACCCCACATTCGGACTCGGCGACCCTAAAAACCTATATATTTTTTCAGATTTATTCAGCTAGTCTTTCTTACTTTGACCTTGAAATGACCTTGAACCAGACGTGGTAGAGGTTAACCGACCTCGGATTCAAAATCAGCGACCCCAAAAACCCTAGTATACCCCAATGAAGTCCGGTGGTAAATCTTGTATCAAATGTTGACCAGTGTATTTATTACCATGTGAATCAAAATAACACATTTTGGAGCAATACATTTGGAGCAATGCATTTGGAGTAATGCATTTCGGAACCTAATACTTATTAGAACTACAGGACTTTATAGAAGTACAAGGTAAGTTATAACAAAAATCCCTTTATTTTACATTCATTTATAAAACTTTTTATACAAAAAATAATCATTTTATAATATAATAGTTATATCAAGATTATACACAATTTTATTCTAAAGGAACACAATACTATGCTACTCTTTCTTATATTCACATTCTTATATTATAAAATACAAATAATTAGAGAAGATTTTGTTTTACTTAGTTCGATGTTTTTTTTTTATTGAGCTACGCATTTCGAAGGGCTTAGACCTCGTAGCTTGTTGATGAATAAAAGTGCTATTTGGCCTTATACGATCATTCACATAATAGAACAAATTTAGAATTCTACTTAACTGAATTTTTTTTGTGTTTGCTATTTTATCATATAATTTAGAACAACAAGAAAGAAAATAATTTTTAAAGTATGATTATATATTTAGACTGTCAGAACAAAGCTGGAGCAATCGTTGGTTTTGCCCCACCTAGTGCGATCTTGCAGCTAGACTTTGAAAGCACCTTTTCCTCACGCAATCATTATTTGGAAGGATTGAGTGGATTCTAATAATTATTAGGATATTTTAGATAAGTATTACTAATTATTATAAATTAAGAGGACTAATTTACTTTGTGTAAGATTGTTTTTTTTATGTTACAGATACAACAAAATCAATTGGCTCGCCCGTTTAGAAGGTTTTCTTACTTTAATATTCTTTATCTAGAAAATCAATTATATACATCTCACTTGGTTTTTTATATTGACAAACGTTTATAGAAATTCATTGTAGTTCATAATTAAATGTAACACTTTCCTCTTACTCTTATTTAGCACATCTCCCTCTATGGTCCTCTTCATTCACAAGTCACCCTAAATTTCGGGGACGAAATAATAAGATTTTGGTGTGGTTTGTTACGAGCAAACCGAACCTAAAATAAATTTTCGGTTTCTTTCGAAGTAATTTAGCTTGAAATTTTATTTCAAGCTGTATTAATTCAGACTATGTGCAGATTTAAAAGTTTGGGTTCGTTCGCTCGTAACCCAAAAGCTTAAAATGCAATAAAATGAAACAATATTGCCCGAACTTAATTCTTGTACAATTTCCTTTTTTTTGTGCTGAAAGGGAGATTGATAGGGATGTGCAATCCACTCAATTATGTAAGGGTGAACTGCACAAACCTATGCGTGTGAAGGTTTGAGTGTATGCAGGTCTGGATAAATGTGTGGATAGATGCGTGTCTAGGTTTGAGTAACAAAAAAAAAGAAATTTGTTACGAAGACATTAACATAAAATAGAAAAATAGAAATGAGGGAAAGGGGATCAAATTGAATCATCGATTTTTAAACCCGAAATGGAAATCATGTTCAATCTAAAACGAAAGAAGGTGCACTTATACTCGCCACGCTAGCGAGCATACACACACACGCGTGGTCACCGCACTCGATCTCTCTCTCGCCAACGCCTTACATAGCGCTATCTCCTTCTCGCGCATAACCACGTTGTTCTCAACGGCTGCAACAAACCATCGTGCCTCGACCGTTCATACATGCAATCTCTGCTCTCTCCTTCTCTATCCTCATCTTCTTACTATAGGTATGTATGTCTCTTTCCTGTACATTGCCGGGCTGCACACGCTGGCTACCACGGTTCAATGTGCCTCGACAGTTCTACTCTCTTCTCCCTCTCTTTCTTAGCTTTCCTCACATAAGTCCGTCTCGCTCCTCGCCATACAGCCCGCCTAACGTACTGCTTGACAGAATGAACACGTGATCGTATCAAAATAATACCACGTGCTTATTCAGCCGTAGTGCAACGCTAAAATTCTCAATTTTTTATGCTGAAAATTAAGGTTGGAAATATTAAATACCTCACTCTAAGTTGAAAATTCCAACCTGCATAAATTCTGATGCAAATTGAGATTAATATTTTCATTCTAAAAAAAATAAAAAAGACTTCAAAGCACTGCACTTCTGTGAAATGCTGACGAGGTTCCTGCCATGCAGGTGCAAGAATCCGAGCAAAGGTGTTGAGATACATAAATTTCGCACACCTACAAACTTAGCTGCAATTCGTACGGCATATCCCTTCCTTCTCATCCAAATTCTGCAATGCCGCAAAATCCCTACCTGATTTACCTCGACTATGAACTGTCCATCGGAAATTTTGAACGGCAACACTCAGTCCGTAAGTCGCAACGCGTCCTATCCCGGTTTAGCGGGACTGTACTTTTTCCAGACCGGTAACAGGAGCAAGCCGCCGGGATTGATCGGTTTAGCCCATAAAATCATATTTGAAATTCGAACGTTAAGTGAAATTCTGCCCGACGCGAGGCAGTACCATAACGGGAGCGATTCTTCGTTATGTTCTATCCCGATCAGGAGGAATATATTCTTGAGATTCCTTGCTAGATTGTAAACCATGGAGAAAATATGGTGAAACTACACCATACCACGTTTACAATTTAACAGGGTAAAGGTTCGTAACGGAAGTGTGGTTTTCTCGCTTCCTATCCGGCCTGCTTAAAACAAAATTTAAACCAGCCTAGAAAATTTTAATCTTTCTTGTATCTCAAAACGAGACAGAGTAATTTTCTCGGAAGGCTAAGATTTTCTTTTATGAGAACTAGATACATTTTCTATTTCTCATCAAAGTGAATCTATAGAGGTGACATGTGCTCGCGCGTTCTGTGGCTATCGCGGGTATTCTAAAAAGGACTAGAAGGGATCGCTTGATCTACTCAACGAAAAAAGGGTTTCGCCCGCTCTAACAAAGCAAAGGAAAAAACCAAAGGTCACCTTCATTCCTTTTGGATTCAATTTCCCTCTCTTCTATGACGTGGGGTAGTAATAAGACAACGAATTTGGATAGCTGTATCATTTCAATATTTTTTTATATGTAATTCTATTCATCTGCCAATACATTCTACCCATTGTAGAATGTGTTTTCCGAATTTTGACCGCCTGTGTAGCTAGAATCATTAGCAATGAAAGAAAATAGTTGTCAAGTGAATTTTAAAAGTGAAAATTTTATTGATAAATTGACACACCCCGCGGATCCCCTTTTCTCCATTTACGGGACAGCAACTCCCAGTTTGAGAGTAGAGGTAACCAGCCCACAATAATAAAAATACAGGAAAGACGAGTCTCTCGCCCTCCCTTCAGTTTAGGGGAAGCCTTCCATCCCCACGCGCAATTAAGATACCGACATTTTCTCTTTCTCTGTCTCTCGGAAATTTATGGCAGCTTTTACCGGGGAGTGTATTGAAGAAATGAAAGTTTTTTGACCGTACCTGACAAATAACACATTACGCAGCGAGATAAAGTGTGATCATGAGGTTAGGATTCACATCACGTATTCTCGAAGCCAATAAGACTCATACTTCTGAACTACCTGTGGCTATTCTTAAAGTCAACGCTCTACGAGTTGCGTGCAATATCACTACGGGAGCTTACATTAACAATCGAAAAGTACACACGATTCATGAATTCTTTCTTATTTTAACACCAGGATATAAGATTGTTAAAGTACCGTCACACGTCATTTACCTCCCAATCGCCGTAAAGAGGATACACATCATAATGGGTTTCGTGTACAATCGCGAAGGAGTCTATATAAGAGTGTCAACATGTCAAATGCAAGCCAGTTCTCAAGCAGCACGCAAGACGCTAATACCTCAGAACGTGCTCTTCCTGACACAGCTTGATCTGAAGATCAAACGTCGTGGAAAAAGAAACTGAAGCGTCCATTTAAGGTATTTATCATCTCCTTTTGTTGCAACAAAAATGGAGGAAATACTAAACATTCAATCGCCAGTGAGTTTTGATGAGTCCATAGCTCACTATGAGATTCCTACACATAAGTATCATGCCTCACCATCATTCAACAACAGCAATGAAATACGAATGGTTGTCCAGCATCAGGATTTGTGTATACTACCCAGCAAGAGTTCTCCGCATGTGTATGGAAGACTTTAGGCCTGATGGAGTTACAGCTGTTACTAATAGAACACTAGTGAGAAATGCCGTCTGCTATCTGTTTGATGAAGTTCGATATGAAGTCAATGGTATTAAGATTGATCTTTGCAAGAATTTCGGTCTCAGTAGCACCATAAAAAATTGCCTCTCAGCCACCCGTGGACAAATTAATTTTATGGAGAATGCAAGATGGCTCGACATCCCTGAAAAAACAAAACGTCTTACCAATAATGAAGGGTACTTTGATGTCACTATCCCACTCAGTATGATCCTCGGATTTGCTGAGGACTCTCGAAAAATCGTTGTAAACGCAAAGCATGAACTTGTCCTGACAAGATCGCGCAGTGACTTAAATGCCATTGTTCAGGCACGACAACGGCCAGCAAACGAAAAGCAATTTAAGATCTCGATTCATAAAGTGGAGCGGATGATGCCATATGTAATGGCTTCAGATCAGCAAAAGATACAGTTGCTCAACTTTATTGAAAATGTTTTCTCACAACCATGAGTTTTCGCTCATGAGAATTGTATGAATACCCCTGCTTCCCACCACCTCAAGACATATGTGGACTGTGAAAACATCAACTCAGTTGGAAAAACTATGGTGCATTATACTGGGGTTTCAGACAGGCAGAAAGGATAGGCTAGCCAGATACGCTAATCGCTTCGATCATTGCAATAAAACCAATGTGAAGGTATTCCTGAATTCACAGTACTATCCATACGGTAATTTCAATCTGGACTTTGGCTACAATCAGTTTGCGCTACTGTATGAGATGTATGCAAACTTTCAGGCAGCCTACTACGGTAAAGAGCCTGAACCAATGTTAAAGAAAAGTGATTTCAAATAATACGCTCCTCTCAGTGTCATTGATTGCCCAAGACAAAATGAGTTTCTCAAACAGGCCTCCGTGGACGTTCGTTTGGAATTTGAATCTGCACACAATTTCCCTGCTGAAACTGCAGCCTACTGTCTAATTATACATGACCGTATTATTCGGTACCAGCCCCTTAGTGGTAGCGTGAAGAAGTTGATTTAAGATGATAGTGGTGGGGGTAATGTCAGTAGTGGGATAATACCAATGGTGGTGGAAAGAAAAGGTATAAAAAAGATGATTTCAGCAACAGAGTTTAGTTTTCATCGATATGGAGTTCATCGTGAACGTACAAGGCTTTAAGAAGCCTATCAACCAGGTAGTCTTTAAGGAATTGGCTATAATTCCTCTCCAGGAAGACGCTCAACCTGTGGTCTACCTCTTTGAACCACCTTGCTACCGGGACTCGCTGCCTGATAAATACAAGAGTGAAAATTTGTGGTTGACGCGCAATTATCATGGTCTAGCATGGACAACTGGTGACATACCCTATGAAGAAGTAAGACTTATAGTCCGTGAAAAACGACGTGACGATCATGTAGTCTACGTCAAAGGAAGATCTGGCCTGTCCCACGCTAAAAAAACTGTGCAGCACAGTTTTAAACAAGATGCAATCACCACCTTCAATGCTGAAATGCAAATTGTCAACATTGATTTAAACCTGTTCTCTTAATCAAGCATTAGTCAATAAGATTAGGTAGCACTCTAGTTTCTTTCAATAGTAGTAAAATTTAGTTCCTTTTACCGTTGGGTGTTTACAGCTGTAATTTGATTTGATTCGTAATTCCAATTCCGTGTTATATCGTTTCTGTCAAAGTTGAATATTTTCATTTATCGTTGGGTTTGTTTCAAAATCCAAAATATTGCTAGCTGTTGTCCCTTTCAGCATTGGACTTCTACAAACGTTATTGGGTCGAATTCAAATTCCGCGCGCACTCGTTTCTTCGAGCGATAGACATAAAAGTTAGCTATCGCTTTGATCACCTGCGTCTATGCCTCTAGAACTAGAAGTACTCAGACCACACGCCATACGTCAGATCTTCTAGGAATTTCTGGAAGGCCCGACACATTGAATTTTAAATATGTCACATTATGGTTGAACGACAAAGAAAAACTCAAAGGGAATAGCTTCTTATGTTCAAACCTTCTAGAAACTTCAATTGATATCAAAACGCCAGAGATCATGTCAAAATTTCTAGAAGGTTCGATTATTTCAGGGATTGGGAGCGAAATGCTGGATGAACGCTCGATGCGTTCCTGACGCACTCCTCGCTTGTTCATATTTTCCTACTGTTACGAACTAAAAGGTCCCTTCGCGCTAACTGAGGTAGGAAAAGTCGTGTCGTGAGCAGAGATTGAATGGTCATGGCTACCCGAAAACTAGGCATCCCTGTATTCGAACGGACCACGTGAACGCGTAGCAAGCAGTTCACAGTAAAAAAAAGGATCAATTTTGTTGCAGAGCATTTTGCTCCAACGATCATTTGACTCTCGAGATCATAATGATCTGTCCATTCGGATCACCTTGATCATCTTTGTTGGGTCATTGGTCAGACTAAACAAAATGGCCGCTAATTTTCGGCGCCGATATCATAACGAAATAACCTAAAAATTGTATCTAACCACACGCGAGTGACAACTACAATTAACAGGTGATATTTTCTAATATCATAATTCCTTCATTTTTTAAGTTTTCAAGTACACTGAACGATCAGAAACCATAAAAAGCTCGCATTTGAGCTGAAGTACTCTAAGAACGTCAGCCATCTTGGTTTGCTTTGATGCATGATCCCGCATCAGATCATTATGATCTCAAAAGTCGATCATTCATTCCGGCCGATCAAACTGCTCTTGACTTCGGTGTCATTTTTGTTGCATATCAAAATGATATTAATTTCGGTATCATTTTGAAAATTTTTTTTTACTGTGTTAGGCCCGCAGATGTGAACCGATGTGAGAAACCATGTTCGAGTTCACCACTGGCGACCGCTTACTCTTGCTCCCAGATAGGTATTCACCGCCAGGCAGCATCAAACAGCTACAGTTAAGCTGATGCGTGAGGAGGAGAAGCGTTTCTGCGTTGTGAACGCTCTTTGCACAATATATATTTCACCAGGTGGCGCTGCTTCACATGCTATACAGTTCAATAAATAATATCAACTATGTAATATCATTCTTGGGCTTTATTTGAACTTCAGTTTTCAATTGTTATATTACATATGATCTGAAACAGTACTAATTATCTGTCTTGTTTGAATTAGAAATTATTAGTGTTCACATATGAAGCACTCAGAGGAAAAATGTGACTCAGAGAGTTTTGAGGAACAACAGTAAATAAAAAGTTCCGAAGAAAAATAGTTACCGCAAAAGTCCAGAGGAAAAACGTTTCTTTTGCTATTATAAGTTGATCACGAAAACACTTTAAGAAAACAACAAGAACGTCAATATGCTCAGGTCCATTAAGCCAGTACCTCCACAGTCGAATTTTGTAATTTTTCATAGCTCAGAATTTTGGGCTTTTTCAGGGCTCTTGAAATCCGCAAAAAAATTTCCCTGAAACAACCCTTAACTTCAAAAATCAACCCTCTTGAAAAAATGTGAATTTTCCACAAATTTATTCCCGGCCTATTTTTGAGCTTTTTTTGGGATCCTCGAAAATACACACTTCGATTTTTCGGCTCCAACCCGTAACGTTGAAAATCAACCCCTTTCTCCCACGCAGATATGACTTCGTCAAAAAATACTCTTTTTGAGAATTTTACAGTGTGGATAGAGTCTCTGATTTTTGGGCTCCTCAAAACTACCCACTCCGATTTTTCGGCTCCAACCCTTAACGTTAAAAATATACCCCTTTCCCTCACGCAGATATGTCTTTGTCAAAAGATAATCTTTTTAATAATTTCCCAGTGTGAATAGAGTCTCTGATTTTTGGGCTTCACGCAAATACCCACTCCGATTTTTGGGCTCCAGCCCTTAACGTTAAAAATCAACCCCTTTCTCCCACGCAGATATGACTTTGTCAAAAAATAATCTTTTTGAGAATTTTACA
>CAKNYM010046725.1:37494-68239 GCA_932195095.1 Andricus curvator
ATATTAGGTTTGTTTATAATATGATTTTGACAATAATAATTGGATATGATCTTTCAGCTTGTTGTTTTATTATTGAATATAAATGTTATGTAGTTATAATATATTGAATATAAATCTTATGAAATTATAATCTATTGTTTATAATTAGTTATTATTATTATAAAAGTCGCGGGACGTGACACCTCCCCCCCCCCCCCTTAATTTTGAGCATGGGAATGCAATGACCATGATCAAACTTGTATAATATAATTTGTGTATTTGAACTTTTGGGTTCGGTTGTCTACGTAGCGGATCTTACATTCTAGGAATGCACGCTTTTGAGGAAGAGGAAAAGATTTAATGTTCGTTTTATCATTATTTTTGTATAAAAAAAATTTCTTTTGATCTTTTCGTCTAACTCTAAATGAGTAATGAATATATTCTTATGTAATTTTTGTTGAAGAAACTTTTCGTGAGCGAAATTAGTCTATATAATTCTGATTTCTTCTAACGCCGTGACAATCTATTGCCCTATGTCTTCTTTGATAACATCTTTCGCAGGAATTATTCCATTTATAAAGTTTAGTTTTTTCAAATTGTATTTCTGGTACTCGCTTGTTATCATTATCTGTAGTTAATTGGTCATTACTGAAATAGTATATATCGGATAACAATCTTAGAATCTTTCTTGCGGCATTGTGTTTCGCTGTTTGTTTTGAGACGAAAGGTTCGCTAGTTTTTGCATAATTTGTACTACCTTTAGATATTTCGCAAGTTATAACAAATACTTGGAGAGGGGATTTTGTTTGTAAAGTTACGACTTTATAATTTATGTTAGAAAAGTTATATTCGATACTAATTTCATTCAATGTTTGCAATGGGCTGACTGATTCAGCTGGATTTATCCTTAGATTAGCTGGTTCCATTTTTACTGAAACATACAATATTTTTAAGATAGTAAAATTTAAATCTTATAATGAAAAAATAGAAAGTTTTATGTCAATGTTTTTTTTTTACTTAATTATGCTTATTCTTATAATAGAAAAGAAGTATATATTTTTAATTTTTATATTTTTTATATTTTTCTTTTTTTTACATACTAAATTCATGCAAGTGCATGTAGTAAGAATATATTAATCATACGTAAAAATATCGGTATGCTTGAGTAGTAGGAATATTTAAATTAGGTCGTATTTGATTGTTTGTTTCATGTTTAATTGTGAAATGAGCGAAAATATTGAATGAGTGTTTTTGTGTAAATGTATTGTATAATTTAAACAACATTTTCGTTATAAAACATTTTTGCTCATTTTACATGTGAGTGTAAATTTCGGTGTCTCGCATACATTCTTGTGTTTATTGGTCAAATACTTGCAAATAAGTATTACGCGTAGATAATTCTCTTTTAGGATACGATAAGTATTTCGAACATAAATAACATCTTTGTTGTACTTGCGATATTTTACCAAGGAAATGCCATGAATTTGATTTTCGGAAGAATGTTTTACAATTTGAAGTAACTAGAAGGAAGCAAATTTTATAAAACTTAATAGGGCTTCCTAGTAATAATAGAATTTTTTTTAGCAGTAGAGTTGATTTCTTGCATTATGATTGTTGCTGTTTTTTGTAGATTCTTCATCAACGCCGTCCATATAGTCTGAGTGCGCAATCTTTGGGCTTTCAGGAGTTGGAATAATTTCTGTACATAATGGAAAGAAAAGATTCCAACTTTATATAGTTCAGAAGTTTTTGTTCAGTACCTAAATTTTCAAGTTTAATAAAAAATATAAAAATTAGCAAGAAAAAAAAATGTTTTGAAGAAAGAAAGAAAATTGTTGAGAAAGTTATAAGTGAGAATTGAATAGATAAGAAGTGATTGAATGAGAAATGAGTGAATGTATAGCATATTCATAATTAATTTTTTGCTCTTTTTTTGTTAATATTTTATGAGTTTATGTAAAGGTTAAGAAAAATAAATTAATAATTGACTTGATTATTTCAAAGTTCTTGCAATTAATACTTCATAAGGATACATGATGTTTGAATGTAGATTGAAAAATAAATAAGAAATTGAGTGAGAGGTAAAGAGAAAGAGAGAGATGAATGTAGGTTGGGGGTTGAGAACAGTTTGGAATGCTAGATAGTATGAAGTAGTGGTAAATAGGAGTTGAATTTACTAAGAGTAGGAATGGGGGTCTTCGTCTGAGGTCATAATAGATACTGTTATGGGGATGTGGTCAAGAACTTCTTGAATTTGGTTGGTTCGTAGAAAAAATGTGTTTCAAAAGTGGGGCTCTATTATCTATCTCATATGTATATTGAGGATTTCAAAAGAAAGTTCAGTTTTGTGAGAGAAGTGATCATGGGAAGTACAACAGAAAGATGGATTATAGTTAAGGTACAAAACTTTTGTTATTCTATATTTTTTATAAATAGTTATAATTTTGTAATATCATACTTTAGAGACGAAAAAAAATTTCATTTGGTAAAACTAATATCTTGCTTTTGAAGATTAATTTAATTTAAGCTGATAGAACTTCTAAGGGGTTAACTTTAATTGATAAACTGACAAATGCATTCTTGAATTGACGTCATAGAAACTAAAAGAAAATGTTGAACTTCTGTGATATGATAAAAAATTAAAACTGAACTTTGGTAGAGGCTTAAGTTGAAAGCATATCATATTTTCAAAATCTGATTTTAGATTATAATGTTTTTGCTGTTGGATGAATAATATTAAATTAGGATAGTGATATCAAATGCCAAGACATATTGCTTCTCGATGACTGGATTCTGAAAAATAAATGCAGACATGAATTAGTACTATTGAATATGTCTATGTCGATAGTTATAATTCATAAAAAAAAAATCTTATAGAAAATGGTAGCTGCTTTAATGAATTTTAATTGAAAAATAAATTATTTTATATGGAGTTGAATTTAGAATTTTATGAAAAAGTATTTTAATTAAATATCTAGAATAAGATTGAGAATTGAGAAAGAGAACAAAAAATTATTCATCGAAGTTATTTCACTTTTTAAAAAGATTTTGAGTTTGTTTCTGGTAAATCTATTAGTTAACGCTTAAGTCGATTAATATGAACGACTCTTGGGGAGTTTTTTTATTTGAATTTTTACGTTTCCTTTTCCTGGAGTTTCTAATACTTCGTATGGTCCTGAATATTTATTGTTGAGTTTCTTTATTTTTCCTCCTCCCAATAAAAATACTTTGTCTCCTACTTTAAATTCTTGAGGGCTGATTTTTCTATCATAATATTGCTTTGATTTTTCTTTGGCTGAAATTAAATTTTGTCTAGCTAATTCGCGAATTCCATGTAATCTTGTTACTAGATTTTTTGTATAGTCATCATACGTTTGTAATTTTTCATGTTCTGGCGGGGGTTCACTGGAAGGTAATCGAGCTAGTTTTCCAAAAACTAATTCATACGGGGTACATTTTGTTGCTTCATGAACACTGGTATTATAAGAAAATGTGGCTAGTTCTAACCAATCATCCCACTCTGCATTTTTTTCTGTAAATTGTTTTAAATATTCCGCTAAGACGTGATGAGATCTTTTTAAAGACCCGTTTGATTGTGGATGAAATGCCGTAGTTTTAAATTGCCTGATACGAAATCTTTTAGCGAATCTTCGTAATAAATTACTCAAAAAATCTTTACCTTGATCGGTTAAAACTCCTCTTGGTGAGCCAAAAGTGCAAATAAATTTCTTTACAAATGCGTCTGCTATTGTGCTAGCTTGATGATTTGGAAGGGCACAAGCTACACAAAATTTGGTAAAGTTATCTTGAATTGTTAAAATGTATTCATTTCCTTTTTCTGTTTTTGGTAATTTTCCTACGATATCCATTGATATCTTTTCGAATGCGGTTCCTGGGGATTTTTAGTTTTGACGCGTACTAACTTTTTAAGTTGACATTGTAAACAAAGTTTTATGTATTTTTGTATGTCTATTTTCATGTTTTCCCAAAAGAAATGTTATCGTATTCTATTGTATGTTTTTGTCACTCCTTTGTGACCACCTAATGCTGATGAATGAGCTTCTACTAAAATTTCATTTTTCTGTTCTTTTGTGGTATGCTGTGTGATTCCTGAGCAAATAATTATCTTTGTATTTGATTCTGAAAATACGGATTTAAGTTGGGTCAAGATTTCTTCCCATGGTATATTATTTACGTAACCAGTTTTAGCTATACTGATTGATTTCAAGTTTAATTTGCTGGCTATATTATGCAAGGAAAAAATTGTTAACTTTATACTATTGAGTGTTTCTGCAAGATTTTCTTTTTCTTCTTCTTCGATAGGAAGGGATATGTGATAATTTTTTCCTTTATGAATTTCTTTGGCAAGACCTTTCTGAAGGTTTGTAAACTTGGGTAATTGTTCACGCTTTAATATTAATTCTGGTCCATTGTCTCGGGGTTCTCCATTCGTTGTAGTAAAGTATGCATAGTTATCTTTTCTCATTGTAATTTTATCGCGGCAGTCTATTATATTTGGATGCTTAGTTGACGTTCCGACGGCTGGTTTATCCGGCGGTGGCTCTGGGGGCGGACGATTTTGTGCTGAATCTCCATCATGCGTTTCTTTATTGTCATTTGTTTCTGGTAAATCTTCATTAAAATCGGGGTTGATTTCATCTAAATTAAACAAATTTTCATTAAAATTTTCATCATTTAAATTTTCATTGTAATGTTCTAAAAAATTTTCTTCAGGATCGCTTAGTTTTTCATTTTCTCTTGATTCACTGGAACTGGAAAAATAATCAGGATTTTCTGCGTTGCTATCTTCTTCTTCTTCTTGAATTTTCAATTTCTTCTTTTTCTTACAGGATTTCTTTTTTATATTTTCATCATAATCTGGATCAGAGTCTGAGTTGTCTGATGTATAATCGGGATTAACTTCCGTATTTACTTTATTGTCCTTTTTTGATTTAGTAATAATTTCTTTTCTTGGTCTTCCTCTCTTTTTTGCTGCAAGAGTAGGGATAAAGTTTTTTGTTTTGAGTGTAACCTTGCGTGGTCTACCTCGTCTTTTCTTAATAATTATTTCTTCTTGAGAGTCCTTTTCGTAATTATCTTCGCTATTATCTTCTTTAAAGATTTCTTGAATATTTTCTTGTATATTAACTGGATTTTTAGTTTCTTCAGTTTGATTTCTTGTTTTTCGCCTTGTCACCATTGCGTGGCATTTTGATTCTTTTATTTCATTTAGGTTTGTGAGATCCATTTGATTTAGTAATACATAAATTCTTTCTTTGACTTGATTAAATAATTCTTCAGTGAGAATATCGTTTTCTTTATTTATTTTCATACTAGAACTTGAACTTGAACTTGGATTGAAACTCGACTGTGAGTTTAAACATGAATTAGTATTCGATTTTGAGCTTTTATCAGTACATGATTTAAAATTTGATTTCGAGTCTTTGTTAGTGCTCGATTTTGAAGTTTATTGTGAGTCTTTGTTAGAACTTGATTTTGAATTTGATTTTGAACGCGTAGAGTATTTTTCTTGATTAATTTTCATTATTTTAGTATCTTCTTTTATTTTAGTATCTTCTTCTTTCATTTTAGTATCTTCTTCTTTTATTTTAGTATCTTCTTTTTCTATTTTAGTATCATCTTTTATTTTAGTATCATCTTCTTTTTCTTCATTAAGATCTGTGGGGTTTCTTGATAACGCGTCTGCATTTACATTCATTTTACCTGCTTTATAGACAACTTGAAAGTCATATTCGGCTAATTTTAATTTCCATCTTGTTACTCTAGAACAAGGATCTTTGCAATTTTGAAACCAAATTAATGGTTTGTGATCGGTTACTAGCGTAAATTTGTGTCCGTATAGATAGGGGCGGAAATGTGTTACACAAAATATAATTGCTAGGGCTTCTTTTTGATAAGTGTCATGCTTTCTTTCATTATCACTTAAACTTCGAGACGTGTAAGTAATGGGTTTATCTTTGCCAATTTTTCCTTGTGAGAAAATTCCATCAACGGCAAATCCTGATGCGTCTGTCGTTAATACAAAAGATTGCGAGAAGTCTGGTCTTTGTAATAAAGGCGCGTTACATAATTTTTCTTTTAATGTGTCAAATGCAGTTTGCTGAGAATCTCTCCATACAAATGGTGTGTCTTTTTTCAATAATTTATTTAGAGGTCCGGCGATTTTTGAAAATCCGTCGACAAATTTTCTATAATATCCTGCTAATCCTATGAATTCTTTGGTATTTTTTGGTTTTTTAGGGACTGGAAATTTCTTGACGGCTTCTACTTTCTTAGGGTCTGGTCTCACTCAGTTTTTATCGATAATATGCCCGAGGCATTTTACTTCAGGGCGCAAAAATTCGCATTTGTCAGGTTGTAATTTACGATTTGCATTACGTAATCTATTTATTAATTCTATGAATTTTTTATCATGTTCTTCTAAAGTATCCGCATAAATAACTATATCATCTACACGGAGAAAAAAATATGCCTATAATAGTAAGAACACTAGTCATGCTTTTGTCGCAGGTTTCATTCTTGCTATCCTGGTACAAAATTCATTCATTTTAAGCAAGAATCCCTTTATCCTAAAAAAGTACAAAGCTTCATGCTTTTAAAGCCGTTATCCCTTGCGAAAATAGCTCGAACTTTGCCTTGCTACGGTTGTAAGAAAACTCATCCTATTAGAGTATGAGTACTCTTACAAAAGAGATATTAGGCCACGCGCAAGCGCCGGTAGGCGTGGCCTAATATCTCTTTTGTAAGAGTACTCATACTCTAATAGGATGAGTTTTCTTACAACCGTAGCAAGGCAAAGTTGGAGCTATTTCCGCAAGGCACAACTGCTCTAAGGGCATGTGACTCTAGCAATAACGGCATGCGCTTGATTCTTTTATAGTATAGGACATTTAATGCTAAAAATGTATAACCTGATGCCAATATTGGTAGAAATTCATACCAATTTCGCACATGAAGTTCCATGCTGTAATATTAAGAGCTCAGCCTACTATAACAGTGCGATTTTTTTCTCCGTGTAGGTAGACGAAAAGTTTAGTGCCTTGAAGGCCAGTCAATACTAGGTCCATAAGGCGTTGAAAGGTGGCAGGGGAGTTTTTCAAACCAAAAGGCATGCGGTCGAATTCATAGTGTCCGAAGGGAGTTGAGAAAGCTGTTTTGTGTGAATCTCTAGGGTCCATTTTTATCTGATGGAATCCCCATGCTAAGTCAAAGACCGAAAAGTATTGGGCTTTCCCTAATTGATCTAATATTTCTTTAATGTTTGGAAGTGGGTATGAATCACTGATAGTTTTTTCGTTTAATTGGCGATAATCTAAAACCGTACGCCATTTTATCTTTCCGTGGGAGTCCGGTTTCTTAGGGACTGGAAATACTGGTGTATTATATGGAGACTGTGATGGCTTTATTATTTTTGTCTTAATTAATTCTTTGACTTGATCTTGAATTTCTTCTTTTTGGACGTGGGGGAGTCTGTATGGTCGTGTAAATACTGGTATTTCGTCTGTGATTATAATGCTGTGTTGTAATACGTTTGTGCCTTCGAGTATTTCTCCTGGTATATGGAATCGGTCTGCGTTTTGTTCAATGAGTTTTTCTACATGTGCGTATTCTTCTTTATTTAAATATTCAAGACGGAATAGTTCTTTTATTGACTTGACTCTATCTTCTTTTGCAATATTAAAGGTTTGGTGAACATAATCTCCATCTTTATTTGAATTTAGAAAACAGCTAAGGACTTGTTCGACTGTCTGGTATTTATTATTTTCATTTTGATTTTGTGTAATAAAGGCTTCGTTATCTTCAGATGTCAATTCTTCAAAGTCGAGAATTTCTACAGTTGGAATTGCAAGTACTACTGGTTCTTCACGAGTATGAGCAATTTTTAATATGCTTTACCGTTGTTATTTTTAACTATTGCGTTTCCAAAATATATACCACTGTCTTTGGGCAATAATTCAGGGACGTACCCTATTTCTTTGTCGTTGTTTTTAACTCGTATATAAAAATCAGAAATTGATCTGGGCGGAATTGTGATTATATCAGAGGAGTCAAATGGATAGTGTTTTTCATTGATTTCTAGTTGTTTTTCTGCATAATTTATTTTTACGTTGTTTTTGCGAAAATATTCACTTCCTAAAACTCCGTCGTGTTCAACTGGTACTTCATTGGAAATTATATTGAAAATGGTTGAAAATTCTAAAATATTTATTGTATATACTGGGTGTTCGTTAATTCCTGTCAATTTCAGACAATTTTGTTTATTAATGTTCACGCACGATTTGACTGCTTTTTCTTTAATTAGATTGGGACCTGTTCCTGTATCAATCATTAATCTTACAGGATTATTCAAACCATTTGTTGATAATGTTATGTGAGGTATAGTATCAGTGACGCTTAAGTTTACTTTTACTGTTTTTTGTTCCTTTATATTTTCAAAGTTAGCGTCGGATGCATTTAATTCTTTCTTCAGGCCTTCCTCTGAGCAACCGGTCTGGGAAGGGCGTTGGAGTTTTCCGAGTTTATTTGTTGTGGAGGATTTGATTGTTGCGGTTGTTGTTGTTGATATTGATTATTGTATTGTCTTTTACGGCATTCATTAATGGCATGACCCGGTTCTTTGCAATAGTGACATATTATTTTATTAGGTTTAGGCTGGTAGTTATTCACAGGTTTCGGGTCGTTTCGAGAGTCATTTCTATTCCATTGTTGGCTAGGTGCCTGTTCTCTCCACGGGGGTCTATCTTGGTTGTATTTATTCTGAGTTCCCCACGGCTCATATCGGGGTTTGTTATTTGACCAATTGTTTTCTGGTTGAAATCGATTATTAGTTTGATGTTGGGAATAATTAGAAAAAGATTGTCTTTGATTCTGAGAATTATTAGGAAATAATTGTCTTTGAAAATTATTTGGAGAAAATTGTCTTTGATTCTGGAAATTATTCGAAAAAAATTGTCTTTGATTATTGTTATTATTAAAGTGAGGTTTTGAATAATTATTAGGAAATTGTGTCTAAAAATTATTTGTTCGATTAAATTGAGTACTTTGAGGGTTTGATAATTGTCTTGCAAGAATACGGCATACTGACGCTACATGACCTGTTTTTTCGCAAAATTGACATTGTGCATTTTCTCCTCTCGTAAAGTGTACTTTATTGGGTTTAGAAGTTTCTCCTGAATGAAGACCAGGTCGCGATTCTTTTCTTATGCCTTTATTAGTTGCTAATCTTTTTTCAATTTCAATTGCTTTTGTAGGAAGTTGCGAAAATGAATCTGCTGTTCCTATTCTCATTTCTAATTCTGGTCTGAGTCCTCTAATAAAATGATCCATCGCATAGTTTTCTAATTCAGTTTGAAAAGATTTTTCAGCAGTTCCCTTATTGTTCATTTTGTGAGCGTCAATTATTCTGTCAGTTATTGCTTTAATACGTGATGCATAAGAGATTACATTTTCGTTTTCCCACATGTATATACTACCGAGTTCCCCTTGGAGTTGATATACTGTTTTGGTAGGAGCGTATACCGTTTTGAGTTTATTTATTAATTCTTCAATTGAATAAAATGTATGACCATAAATGCATTTTCTTGCTTCTCCCGAGATTTTAGAACGAAGTAGTTTTACTAGATTTGCTTCGGCTTCGGCGTTAGGGACCATTGATCTTGCTTCAAAACATGATTCTATCAAATGTGAAAAGGGAACGTTATTTGTTCCGTCGAACAAAGGGACGACTTCGAACGCATCTCGAAGTAAAATTTGCTGGTTGTTAGGTAGTTTACTCATACTGTCTTTTTTAATTTCAGAGTCTGAGTCTGATAAATCTAAATTGTCTCCATTAAGGTTTGTTATTATTATTTGTGGTATAATATGTTCAATTTTAATTTGCTTATCAACGTCTGTTATTTCTATATTTGAATTTGTTTGTTTTGAAAGAAGTGTTGTTTCTTGCTTTTCTTGTGATTTTGGCGAATCGGGAAATGTGTTTGAAAATGAGTTAACTGATTTTTCTTTGGAATTCTCTTGGGTTTCTACAGAATTTGTTTCTACTGATTTTTCTGAATCTGCAACAGTGGAGTTTGCTCTAAAGTTCATTCTGCTGTTTGTTAAAGTTTCATCTAGAAAGGTATCGTTTCCTAATGTTTGGTTTTGTTCGAAATTTGAGTTTGAAGCATAAATTACACTAGTATCTTTTAATCTTTGGACTATCGGTGAGTTTTGTTTTTCTAAGTTTTCTAGATTATAGTTTAGAGATTTTCTTGTTCGTGTGGGAAGATTTTGTGTATTTTCTACTATTTCTGCTAACGCGGGGTCTTTTTGTGTTTGATTTCGTGTAACGCGTTTTTCAAATTTTGTGTTTAAACCTGGGGCGGACATTTATAATTTTTCATTTCTTGATTTTTCGTATAGTTTGACACTTTTTGGGTTAGTTGTTCACACACGTATTATAAATTATAAATATGGACACATACATGTAAATATAACAGGCAGGTAAAAATCATTGACAGAGAAATAATATAGACAGGTTCATATCACAGAGAAATAATATAGACAGTTTTATATCATAAAGAAATAAATATCATAGACAAGTAATGGATTGAAGTAATTTGAAGTTTTGAATTCCAGTGCTTTTTTTTTTTTTTTTTAATTGTCAAGTTTTTTATATTTCAATTTTTTAATAGAGGTTTTAACCACACGTAAAAGAGAGCAAACGAATTTCGGCATAATTTTGAAAAAATAGGTGATTATTGAGAAAATTTAAAATTTCTGAAATAATTTGAAAAAGATTGTATAGTTATCTCAGTTTCTAAAATGACATATTTGTAAGGCACTTTAGGTGAATTTTGGAATGAATGCCCTGCTACAAAGCACAGGCAGGATACTCTGCTACAAAGCACAAGCAGGATAGGTAGTTTTTGACAGGTAGATTGAGGAGGATTTCTTGGAAATAATGCCCTGCTACATAGCACAGGCAGGATACTCTGATTTCTGCTTCCAAATCTGCGGTATTTATACACAAGATCCCTCCTAAGATTGCCATAGGGGTGATTGGTATTAGAAGTAGGGATTCATCATGGTTCCAATTAGTGTCACCCTCCTACAACTGTCATCTCGATTGAGATATTTATTGCTTTTGTATCGAAGATGCTGGCGTCCGTTGCATAGGCATAAGTAGGTCAAGATGCTTAAATCATGTAGATGAAGCAGTATAGGTACCAACATTTTGTAAACGTATGGGACTGAAAATCTGGTCTGTTCTTAAGGTTGGCTTGCTGATTAATTTATAGCTCTTCAATTAATGTGTGTTTGATGGCTGTGTTAGTTCTGCAAATTTTATGTAGCCCGCTCATTTTAGTTGAATGTACTGTATACGTGCTGTAGGTACCAGCATTTGAAAATGTATAGGATTGAAGATGTGGCTAGTTCTCATGATTGCTTCATTGATTAATTTATGGTCCTTTGATTATTGTGTGCCCATTTCTTGTGTTGAATAGGCGAGAATTTTATGTGTTTTGCTTATTTTCGTTTACTGTGCTATGTAAGTTCTATAGGTACCAGCATTTTGTAAGCGTATGGGAAACAAAATGCAGCTAGCTTTTCTGGTTAGCTTGTTGATTAATTTATGTCTTCTTGATTAGCGTGTGCCTGTTTGTTGTGCGAAAGTTGATGCGTACAGCTCATCTTGATCTATTGCGTTGTTAGTTACAAATCTGATATTCGCGAATGATCTTAGCAATATTAGGTTTGTTTATAATATGATTTTGACAATAATAATTGGATATTGGATATGATCTTTCAGCTTGTTGTTTTATTATTGAATATAAATGTTATGTTCTTAAGAATTTTAAAGTATCAATAGAGTCTCTGATTTTTGGGCTCCTCGAAAGTACCCTCTCCGATTTTTGGGCTCCAACCCTTAACAATAAAGATCATCCCCTTGGTACCACGCAGATATGACTTTATCAAAAAATAATCTTTTTTTGAATTTCACAATGTGGCTAGAGCCTCTGATATTTGGCCATATGTATTTTCAAGGAGCCCAAAAATCAGAGACTCTGGCCACGATAAGGGTTAACGATAAGGGTTGGAGCCCAAGAATCAGAGTGGGTATTTTCGTGAAGCAAAAAAATCAAAGACTCCATCTACACTGTAAAATTATTAAAGAGATTATTTTTTGACAAAGTCATATCTGCGTGATACAAAGAAGTTGATTTTTAACGATGACGGTTGGAGCTCAAAAGTCAGCATGGGTATTTTCGAGGACCCCAAAAATCAAAGTCTCTATCCACACTGTAAAATTCTGAAAAAGATTATTTTTTGACAAAGTCATATCTGCGTGGTACCAAGGGGTTGATTTTTAACTTTGAGGATTGGAGCAAACAATTAGCGTACGTATTTTTGAGGAGCCTAAAAATCAAAGTCTCTATCCACAATGTAAAATTCTCAAAAAGATTATTTTTTGACAAGGTCATATCTGCGTGGTGAAAAGGGGTTGATTTTTAACGTTAAGGGCTGGAGCCCAAACATCGGAGTGGGTATTTGCAAGAAGCCCAAAAATCAGAGACTCTATTGATACTTTAAAATTCCATGAACATTATTTTTTGACAAAGTCATTTCTGCGTGGTTCCAAGGGGTTGATCTTTGACGATAAGGGTTGGAGCCCAAAAATCAGGGTGGGTATTTTCGAGGAGCCCAAAACTCTGAGACTCTATTCACACTGGGAAATTCTTAAAAAGATTATCTTTTGACAAAGTCATATCTGCGTGGGAGAAAGGGGTTGATTTTTAACGTTAAGGGTTGGAGCCCAAAAATCGGAGTGGGTAGTTTTGAGGAGCCCAAAAATCAGAGACTCTATCCACACTGTAAAATTCTCAAAAAGAGTATTTTTTGACAAAGTCATATCTGCGTGGGAAAAAGGGGTTGATTTTTAACGTTAAGGGTTGGAGCCGAAAAATCGGATTGTGTATTTTCGAGGAGCCCAAAAAAAGCTCAAAAATACGCCGGGAATAAATTTGTGTGAAAATTCAAATTTTTTCAAGAGGGTTGATTTTTGAACTTAAGGGTTGTTTCAGGGAAATTTTTTTGCGGATTTCAAGAGCCCTGAAAAAGCCCAAAATTCTGAGCTATGAAAAATTACAAAATTCGACTGTGGAGATACTGGCTTAATGGACCTGAGCATATTGACGTTCTTGTTGTTTTCTTAAAGTGTTTTCGTGATCAACCTATAATAGCATAAGAAACGCCATTCCTCGGAACTTTTTGTATCACATTTTATCCCTCAGCATTCTCTATAACGTTTTTCCTCGGATATTTCTGAGTAACATTTTTACCTTTTTTCCTATGAACTTTTTCGGTTACTATTTTTTCTCGGAACTTTTTCTTTACTGTTTTTCCTCAAAACTCTGTGAGTCACATTTTTCCTCTGAGGGCTTCAAATGTAATACTCGAAATATTTAAACCAAAAATGTTGTAATTGGAAATCGAAAGCTGTAAAATTCATCCAGGACCGATCAATTATTAACAAAATAGTTGAATCTTCAACAGAAACAGATTAATGTTTAGTCAAACAGTTCCATTTTCAATTAAAAAGATGAAATTTCTACCAAAGAAGATACATCCCAAAAAACGAATTTTCAAGAAAATAAATAACTCGCAAACCATACAGATGAATTTTTAATGTAGTAGTAAACATTTTAACGAAGTGTTTGAATTTTCAACCATAAAATATGAATTTTGAACAAAAATGGTCGTACTTGATATTTAAATCGACAAAGATTTAGTATTACAACAAACCCAGTTCAATTCAACCAAGAAAGACAAATTTTCAAAAATATACATGAATTTTATATCCCCAAAATCTATGCCCATTTTCTCCGTGAGGAGCTGGTGAGGAGCTGAAAAACTGTTCCTTCACGGCGGAGATTCGAATAGCGTCCAGTTTTGCTGAGAGTTCTCTCGGCATCCCGTGAAAACGCCTTTCCTTCGATATCAGACGTCACGCCTTGGGCGTTGGGCGTGACGCACCGCAAAGTGTGCACGTTCAGCACATGTGCATTTCATTGCACAAGAAGAGACGAACACCACAGCTAGCCACAGACCCCTTACTCAGTCCGGAACGGAACCCACCAAAAGAATGTCTCAAGTCCCCTGAACGAGATTTATGGCATCACGTTAACTCATTCAACTTATAGGCGGCGGAGACAAGATACTGACCTGCTGTATTCGCCCCTTTTCCTAGAGAAGAGAAAAGTGGCGAGCGTCATTTTGCTCCCAATCCCTGGATTATTTCCAGCAAACAGGGACTCGAGAATTTCTGTCAGGCATCTACCTTACCGACAGAGCATTTACGTACTGTCGGGAACTGACGGTGGCGCCATCTGTCGGTGGCATCCGGAACTACGTAGTAGGGACCCAGAATCCCGCTTAGCTTATCTACTATCAAATGACAGTTGTCGATGCCTTTGACCATTAATTTTAAAAGGTCTGTGCATAAATGTGGAGTAAGTACAAAGACCGAGCGCGCATTGCAAGGTAAATGCATTATCGACCGCGAATCGTGACATAAATGTATTATCCAGCGCGAAGCGCAAGATCCAATAGACGAGCGGCTTAGGCAAGCTCAATAAGATTTGTACATAAGAAAAATGCGACAACTCGGATAGTAAATGTAGGTAAAAGTGAACCTGCGTTTAATTTAATTCAGCATTGCGACGCCTGTGCACTTGCATGAACTGTGATATATTAAGCACAGTTCAGTCAGTATTTAGAAATCGTACTTGCCAACAAGTTCTTCTGCGGAAAGAAATAGTATGCATGATGGATTTAGGAGACCCTCGTGAAAAGAAAGACCAACTTAAGATCACTTTAAGGCCAGTTTGAAACCATGTTCGGTCTTTTTCTGGTCTTTTCCCTTCAACCTATACCTGCCTCATTTTGAGGGCATTGAAATAGACACTACTCTCTCTCTCTCTGAAATAAGGATAGCTGTCTGTATCAACAGGTTAGCTATACCTAAAAGTCCTAAAGAAGCTGGGCTGATTTATGAGCATTTATGAGATCTAGAGGCTTCAACCAGTTTCCGTTATATTTATGGAACTCTGTCCCTCCCTCCATGTTTATGGTCCTGACTCGCGATGAGCCTAATAATGATGGGATATTGGGGGTTCAAACTGCCGGGACAGGACTATACCTGCCTATACTGTGATCTGAAGTTGGTCTTTCTTTTCACGAGGGGAAGCATTTTGTTAATAATTAGTGGCAAATGCCCATAACTGTTAGCGCAAGCAATGTAAGGACGAAATGTCTGCTTTTGCTTTACAGGACGCAATAAAACTGTAAGTATGTACATATGTGTGGAACAAGGTTGTTTCTCTATAGATTTGTCCAGACATTGCCTGTCACACCTTGCAGATGTTAAAAAAAGGTATGAAATAGCATCGAAAAAAAAATAAATACCGTGATAAATGTTATAGGACAAAATCATTGTGGCATGTGGCCAAAGATATATGGATATATTGCACATAGCGCCCTTACATATACTAATACTGGGCAGGTGACCTACTGTTTTGTCATTTGCTAGACTCAGCACGCCTCCACTGCAGATTCCGTCGCCGGCAAATTGGTCTTTGAGTCTTGAATAATTTAAAGAAAAAAAAAACGGATTCTGCTTAACCTTTTTGTTACTGTGCAGTGACGAACAGGAAATTGCTGAGAATGTTACGTTCTTCCCTGTGTACAATTTGCGCTTTACAAAATTACAAAATACGCTTGCGACAGATTCACAATGAAAGTGAGAAAATATGAATTTGTTACATTGGAGATTGGTCAAACCCCCGTGGGATCAAAGATCTCTCCGTTCATTAAATTGGAAAAATGGAAATTGCTGTAAATGTTGCGTTCGGCCCTGTTTGCAAAAGTGTCTTTTTCAAAAATTTCATCCATTCGAATGTATGCTTGTGTAATGTATAACCTCTAATGGCGCGAATAAATGTGTAATTCATTGAGTTTCAATTTTTTATAAATTCATGTAACATTAGTGTGGTCCAAGAATGCATGTACATTTTTTTAGAGTGGCGCAAGTCCCGTGAAGTTTAACACGTATCTCCCATTAGAAAAAAAATACGTTTTTGTAAATTGTATTCAAAGTCGTTAATATTAGCTAAATCGAGTTGAAACTCATCGTTTCTCTTAACAAATAACCATAGAATACGAATGAAATATTACTTTTTGAATATCACCCTCATAAGTCTTTTAGACAGGGTCACATAAAACCTCCATAAGCGGAAGACTGTGGTTTGCGAGTTTTTCAACACCAATTATGACTTTTTAGCATTTTCTTTAATGCGAATTGTTTGTAATACGTAAAATAGTACTTAATACTGATAATAAGATGTATGATGGATTGTTGAAACAATTTGTTATTGTTTTGAGCAATTTTATCTTAAAATAGAGATAGAAAGTCGCTGTTTTTTCAACAATTTCCTTTTTTTGTCAAATTTTCAATTGTCGTGATGTAATAGCTCATCAATTTCAACAAAAATAATTGTTTAAACAATTCATTATCAATGTTATTAATATTTGATTGAAAAATGCTAGAAATTGCGGTTTTTTCTGAACTTTTTTATTTTTTGTCCACTTTTTACTTGGAGTAAGTTAATATTTGATTCATTTTAGCAAGTGATTGTTTGAACAAATCATTAATGTTTATACGTACCTTCTTCCATATGAATACTAGATATTTGCGGTTTTTTTTTGCGATATTCGTAACATTTTTTCCACTTTTCGAATAGAGTGAAGTAACAAATAATCTAAGTTAACTAAAATAATTATTTAAACAATCGATTGTAATTGTTAATAATATTCTCTTTGCTTAATGGTAGGAAGTTGCAGTTTTTTGTTAAATTTTTAACTATTTGTCTATTTTTCACTTGGCGTTGCTTAATATTTAATGAAATTAAACAAAGATAATTGTTTAAACAAATTATTATTCTTAATAACTATCTTCATCTATATTGATACCGGATAGTTGCGTTTTTCCTGAAATATTTAACTTTTCCCCCACTTTTCACTTCGTGAGGTAATAATTAATGCAAGTTAACACAAATAGTTGCTCAAATAATTTATTATTGTGTATAACTATCTTCTCTTAGATAAGTGCTAGAAAAATGCGGTTTTTCTAAAACGTTTTAATTTGCCTTGTCTTTTTAGTTATAAATAAATGATAAATAAACATTAGAGAAAAACATGTTTCAGACCATCTCTTTTTTTCGTGAAAAAATCAGAAAAACAGCAACTTTCTAGCATTATTGTAATTGAATATCATGGACAATAATAATAAATTGTTTAAACAATTAATTTTGTCGACATCACTCAATCATTCAACTCATTGTTATTAAAAATTGGACAAGTGGACAAGTCGAAAATTTTAGACAAAACTTTATTTTTCTAGCATTATTTTAATAGAATATCATTAAAAATAATAATACTTTGTGTAGACAATTATGTTTGTTAACAATAATCAAGTTAATTTCGATGTTGCTGTTTGTGTACATGATTCAAGAGAAATATTATTTTTATGATATTTTCCATCATGTAGGCGTCTTTTATTCATTAACGAAGGTTTTTTCTTAATCTTATATTTCTTGAACAATTTTTCTTGAAATTGACAAGCTATACTATCATTTTTTTCTAGATCATCCGCAAACAAATCAGTAAACTCAAATCGAATCAAATCAGTAAACCTGTAGAAGGAAGAATTTCCCCGTAGACGGAGAAAATGTTCAGGTACAAGAGGCGATAACCCATAACTGCCAAAATAGATAGCCTCTCCGCTCTTTCCGACGTACATGGCGACCCAATGGGTACCAGACTCTTTGTGTCCATCTGTATTAGCAATAATCGCAGCTGGTTTTGTCCAATGGTTAGGATTCTGATCGTCTGGGAATACGCCTATTGCTCTTGCTTGTTTGAGACGAAGTATTTGCAGTATCTGAAGACTGCTCAAACACTTTTGAAGATGTCAGCTTCTATTATTGGGAAAAGACTACAGTATCATCACCTGGATCTTCTGAAACGTATGAAAGGTTATGCCCGTTGGGTGTAGTCGATATAGCTGAACATGTACTGTAGGTTGAGGTTTTATTGTATGAAGTTGAGAGTACTCCATCTATTCTCTCCTCCTCAATCCACTTTTTTATTCTGAGTGCATTATTAAGAGAACAGATAAATTGTGTGTCCTTTTTTACACCATGGTGGAAACAAAACTCATCCAGGAAAGCTAAACCTTTGAACGATGGGCAGTTTAGTTCCTCCAAGTTTGTGATGCGTCTACTCATAATCTTTTGCAGTAAAACAGCCTTTTCATGTCCTCGAGTGTATATTAGTCTAGCGGTCCGGGCCGCGTCACGAAAATTTTCGTGAAGGAAATTCATTGGAACATCTCCTTCAAACCATTCGATACCATGAAGTTTACAACTGAGAATATTATTTTGTCGTTGAGATGGACTGGTGAGATCGGCCAATGCATAAAGTGGAGAAATAATCCAATGAGCTATACAGTAGCGATCTAGAGTAACTGCAGTTACTTCTTTAGGTATTAAACGACCAGAATCATCGCGAAATCCTTGAATATCTATCACGTAATCCACCATATTTTTATTACTTTATATATCAGGATAGAATTTACTACTGTGACGTTCAAGTAAAGACTGAAGTTTTCAAATAAGAGGTTTTGCTCTATATGTATGGGAATCAGCCCCCACTTAACTATGCACTTAAATCAGCTATAATTTGTCTTGACGAGTCTATTTCTAAAACATTATCATACTCTGCATATACTAGAAAATTAATTGTTTTAACAAGCGCCTCTTCGAACCGTACCTCAATTCTGAGACTCCCATGTTTTACGAGATTCCAGTGAGAATACCAATTAGCAAAGAGGTCCGGTGTAAGACCAAAAGCAAATAAAGAATTTCCGATTGAGTATTGTTCCCGATCAATATTATTTCCCTTATTTAGAAAATGAATACCACTTCCAGTAAATAATGTGTTATACGCCTCAACATACCATTTTTTAGTATTAAAGGATGGCCGTAGAGGTTTCGAGGGTATTTGAGTACCATCAACATAAAGTGATAGATGATTGATTTTATAATTTTTAAAATTAAAGGGGTTTCTGTTTCCAGTGCCATTATATGCAGTATTGTCCACAAATCCGATTATTATTCTTTTTAGTGATTGACCAAGGATAACATTGCCAAGAGTTTCAGCGTGAACGCCAGAGTGTATCGTCATAGCTTTCACTTCGACACGTGTAATAGGGTATTTTGCAGTGCCTTGAGATAGAGCCTTAGCATGTGCAAGAAGAATTCCAGGATTGATTTTTGCTCTGCGGACAAGTAGTGAAGCCTCCTCAATGTGTACATGATAGTTACTTGTACTGTCCATAAGACAGAAAGTATCTTTTGAACGAACGAGCCGAACCCGTAACTCTACACCATTGATGAGAAACTGATCTTGATTGAAAACATCATAGTGTAGATGACGAATAAGATCAATAGATTTATCAGCACTGAAATATTTCTGTCGAGTTTTCAAACCCTCATTAGCATCAAAATCATCCATCTTTCCAGCAGTATCATTATACCTCAGAGAAGATGTAAGATGGCTGTTTTTGGCAGCTGGGCCATAGTTGGGATCGATATATTCATCACCATGGTCAGGAACAACAAACTCTATGGGCGCATCATCAGTGAAAGAAGAAACGGGTTTATAATGAACCCATTGAGAACTTTCGATGAATGTTTACGTTGGAGGTAATGAAAAGAGATCTAACTGATTTGAAACACTCACAGGAATGAGAGTGTAAAATCGACATTTTTACGTTTATTTATTTCCGAAAATATCGTTTATTGTGCGATTTCATGATTTTGTGCTTCTATTTGTAGACTTTGTTGTTTTTCTTTTATTTTTTGTAGACTTATCCCTTTTCACCGAAGCTCTCTGTTTTCCTTGAACTTTTTGTTTTGACTTTTTCAACGTATTTCGACCTACGACGTGAAGGGTACTACGATTAAAAATGGACTGAACCATTTGTTCTTCGTACTATGTTTATAGCTTGAGCCATTCATGATATTCTCAAATTTTCCCATGGCACGACGTTTCAAATTGAGGCCTGATTCATGAAAACGATCCTTGACAGAATTTTAAAGAGGTAGCTTATTATCCAAATCATATATAACATGCATTCCGGCTCTAAGAGCTTCTTTTCCTATTACGCGGGCCTCACTAGTCAAGAAAGGGAGAACACGACGACATAATCCCCCGAGGAAGCTACCGATACCATGCCCCTTCTGATAAGGAGCTCCAACGTATATTTGTGGGATTCCCCTTCCGCCCACTTGTGAAGAGTAATAATCTACATAATGACTCACTGTTTTCCTGCTATCTAGTCAATACGCTCAAAGTGAAGTGTAGCTGTCAGCGTACCAAACTCAAATTATTATTATACCATTAAGCCATTTCCCTTTCGGGGTAGGCGTGACTTGCTCGGTTGGAAAAAGGTAGTGTGTATGGTGGGTATATAGGTATAAGGTAGATAGGTATATAGGTGTTAGGTATAGATATTTTAGATTGATCTGGAATTCTCGTGTTATTTATGCAAATGACACGTTCATTCCGCAACACTGCTCCGAACCAGGTTGCAGATCAATCTCTCTAGCGATCACCCCAGGTGAAGAGCCTCACAAAATTGTTATGTGTGGTTCCCCACTTGGGCCCATTTAGTATCCAAGGTCTTTGTTTCAGGCGTCATTCACTCTATTGTCACTCTGTTGACAAACTATTTGTCGCCACACTTTTCTGTCCTGGCATACTACTCTAGCTTCCTTCACGTCCATGCAGTTTTGTATGCAAGCTCTCGTATTTCTATGGCTTCTTATGTCTCTTCGGATTAGTGTCTCATTCACAGATTCTAACCATTCTTTTGGCGGTCTACCACTGGGCATTCTGCCATTTACTTTACCTTTATACACTTGTTTCGTTAGTCGTTCATCTTTCATTCTTTCAACATGTCCGAACCATCTTACCTGATTTCTTTCCCATGTGTCAACTATTGTCTCTTTTGCACCACATTCTTTGAGGATTATCTCGTTTCGAACTTTGTCCATCAGTGTTTTTCCGCATATTGTGCGAAGAGGTTTCATGCCAATCGCGTTAATTTTCCTCCTGTCCTTCTCTTGGCAGGTCCATGTCTCGCTACCGTATAGTACAGTCGGTACGAATATAGAATTATGTATGGCCATTTTAGCTTTTGTTGATATGTTTTTATTTCTGAGAATGGACCCTGCTCTACCGATCACCTGCTTACCCTTATTTATGCGCCTATCTAACTCCCCAACTATTTTTCCGTCGCTAGTCAATATGATACCCAGATATACGTACTTGTCAACTTGTTCTAATCTCTCATCATTTAGGACAATGTTGCACATTGTTTTCTCAGTTTTTCCTTCAAACACCATGGTTTTTGTTTTATTTACGTTAATTTTAAGGCCCATGTTCTTCATGCTTTTATTAAGTTTATTCAACATTCTTTGCAAGTCCTCTATTGATTCTGCCATAACAATCTTGTCATCTGCGAAAGCTAACCCACGTATCTTCACTGTTTCGAGATCTACACCTTCTTCGTCGAAGAGGGCCGTTCTTAGAGACTTATCCACGAATATGATAAATAGCCAAGAGGACATATCGCATCCTTGTTTCACGCCTTGCATAATATCCAACCAGTCACTCAGTTTCCCATTTACTCATACACTCGCTTTACTACCTGTATATATTGATTTTATTGCTTGTAGGAGCCATCCATTGACTCCGTACTCTTAAAGGACTTCCCAAAGTTTACTTCTATTTACCTTGTCAAATGCTTTTTCTAGGTCAACAAATGCACAGAAAACTTTCTTTCCTACTCTTAAGCTTTTTTCTGTGATCTGTCTTAAACTAAATATCTGATCTGTACATGATCTTCCTGGCATAAATCCACTTTGGACTTCCCATATCTTTTCTTCTGTAATTTTCATTACTCTACGAATGAGTATTTTTGAGTATATTTTACTTACGGTACTTAGTAAGCTGATACCTCTGTAATTACTGAAATTGCTTTTATCTCCCTTTCTTTTGTATATTGGTACGATAATCGCTTTTCTCCAAACGTCTGGGACTACTCCCATCTCGATACATAAATTTATCAATTCGCACAACCTGTGAGGTATGTATTCGCCACCGTATTTAAGCATTTCAACGCTAATACTGTCTACGCGAGCAGCCTTACCGTTTTTTAAGTTCTTAATTATATCTCTAATCTCAGGGACACAGACTTTTTCAATTGGGTTTTCTAATGCATCATGTTCTATGTCGCAGTTCTGTTGCCCTATATCTTCACCTCCTAATAATTCTTTAAAAGAGTCTTTTAAAGCGTTTACTATCCTATTTTTGTGCCTGTAATCATTTTTGAGCCTATTTCTCTCCTCATCGCTAAGACCTGTCATGTTCAGCGTTTTTTTGTGCGCTTCTTTCTTTTCTTTTTGGGCTGCCTTAATTTCATCATTCCACCATGCATCACCAGATTTTCTTCGTACAACCGCCGTACCACACACTTCAATTGCAGTTTTAACAATGATATCCTGTAAGAAAGTCCACGCGCCCTCTATGTCTTTATTGCTTATGAGCGCTTCCCAAGTTGCCCTATCTATGCGTTCGCTTAACTTTTTTTTGAAACTCTATTCGCACTTCCGGTTTCTGTAAATTTTCAATCTTTATTCGCGTTTGTTTCGTTTTACTTTCCTTCAACTGTTTATATAATAGTTTCATAATTCCTTGAAAGCAGCTTTGTATTTTGTTCTCTTCTTCTGCTCTGATTTTCTCTTTACTCTCTTTGACTAGTCGTTTAACTTTCCTATTTTTGTGCCTGTAATCATTTTTGAGCCTATTTCTCTCCTCATCGCTAAGACCTGTCATGTTCAGCGTTTTTTTGTGCGCTTCTTTCTTTTCTTTTTGGGCTGTCTTAATTTCATCATTCCACCATGCATCACCAGATTTTCTTCGTACAACCGCCGTACCACACACTTCAATTGCAGTTTTAACAATGATATCCCGTAACAAAGTCCACGCGCCCTCTATGTCTTTATTTCTTATGAGCGCTTCCCAAGTTGCCCTATCTATGCGTTCGCTTAACTTTTTTTTGAAACTCTATTCGCACTTCCGGTTTCTGTAAATTTTCAATCTTTATTCGCGTTTGTTTCGTTTTTTTGTTCTATTTCTTCTCCATCTCCGCCCTAAGTTTATTTTAGAGACTACAAGGTAATGATCAGTATTGCATTCGGAACCCCTCATGACTCTTGTATCTTTGACTAGTTCTCTTAGTCTTTCATCCGCAATAACGAAGTCAATTACACTGCGGTTGTTTCCTTTACACCAGGTGTACGTGTGGATCATTTTATGTCGAAACCAAGTATTAATAATAAATAGGCCCTTTTCTAAGCATAAGCTAATTAATTTTTCCCCGTTATAATTTTTTCTTGTTGGATCCCCAAAATTACCTAGCACCCTTTCTATATCTGTATCCTGACGTTGGACGCCGACCCATCCGTTCATATCTCCTAGCAGAATTATTCTTTCACCTTGATCGAAAGTACTTATTGTATCATTTAAAGTGTCCCAGAAGGCGTCTTTGACTTCTCTCGGGTCACTATCAACTGGGGCGTAGCACGCTATGATAAATAATCTTCTGATTCCTACCTTCATTCTAACCCACAGCAATCTGGGCGATACATATCCTTGATTTTTGAGATGCTGTCTTGCTTTTTCATTCATAATTAAACCTACCCCTTGACTACGATTTGATTCACTACCTACTCCTGACCATATTTCAAAACCGCCTTTCAACACACCATTTTCTATGTTTCTACTTTCGCAACCCTTTTTCTTCGTCTCAGGTACACCCAACTATCACCTTTATGCGCGAGATTTGTTTTGCGAGCCGAAATCATGTCCAAGTTAAGTGATTATTCGTCGTACGGTGGAAAGTCTAGTCGTAACGTCAGTCCCACCAAAACTTCTGTTACTGGGGTAGAGGGTGGGGGGGGGGGGAGGTGAGGACAGAGAAAGGAAACCGAGAGTCTCAATTGGTTGGTGATTTATGCTTAGAAGGTTACCAGCCTTCAGCAGCGGTGTATTGGTATTGACAAATGGTATTGGAAAATCAAGGTGGTCTCTTATATCAATTTCAATTGTAGGAAATCCCGTGTTAAGAACTGGTATGTAGTTGGGTGATGAAAAATGGCTGACTTGTGTGGTGCCAAAACTGTAATCCCTTGCCTCTATGGGAACTGTGCGTGAAAGTGATGCTTTTACATCACCTATTGCGCGCGGTTCACAAATATTACAGTAAACAAATATTTTTTTGAATTAGAAGTAAATTATATGGTGCAAAACCAAGAATTCGTGATAATTTATTACTAAGTACCAAAAAATGTTGATCAGACGACAAACATAATTTTTCACACTTTTTTTGTATGCGTACGTAGCTGCTTTAGAATTTGTCATATTTAAATTTAATGTGTTGGCCTAATTCTGTAAGAATGTTTAGATTGTTTATAAGAGCCTCAATATCGGCATAAAGACCCGGGTCAAAGAAATTTACAAGGTGCTTTTTCCATCCAAGATAATGCCTTTTTTCATTTTTCATCAATTTTTCCATGCCAGTGTGATCTACTATGTTTTCTATACTATACGTTGTATCTTCATCATTCACCGTATCTCCTCTAACACTAATAGGTACATTATATTTGTGAATGAGGCCTATACCTTTCTCAATAGATTTCCTATTTTTAAGATCGCCATCATATATTGGTTGTGGTAGAGGTGGTGAATTTTTTTGTTTTGTTTTTACGAGGGAAGGTGGAAAATGTGCTAGCACACACCGAGAAGGGTCCGCACTTCTCGGTAGTGTCGGGATATTGGTATCATCACTACAATGATCTTGATATAAATAAATATACACAAAGATCTTAATTCGATCATTATAGTATATCACGCCTACCCTGAAAGGGAAATGGCTTAATGGTATACATAGTGATGCTACCAACTACCGACTAAAAACCACCACCCTTTCTTCTTGGCTTGATTCCCCCCGGAACCGCTTTCGCATTACTTCAGGGGGTGCCGTTCTTTAGCCGTGCCTCGGCCTTCATCCATTGTGCCAGATTGGCCTTCTCCTGGTAAATGGGTTTCTCGTCGGACCTGCCCAGCTTCGATGTTAGCTTGCACGTCCAAGAGGTTTCTTTAACGAGGCTGCCTCTCTGAACACCAAGCATTACATGGTCCCCGGAAGATGGTCTGTCCGGGGTCCTCCCTCTTTTCCAGCACAGAGATAGCATTGTGGTCTGCTGTTGCATTCCACAGCTCTGTGCCCCTCTTCGCCGCATCTCCAGCAACATTTTGTCGGATCTGGACCTTCACATTTCGCTGCCAGATGGCCGTAGCCATGACAGCGATTGCACCTCGTGGACTCCGTATTCTTCCGGACCCTACAAGAGACCCTACCCATCTTCAGGTGTCCTGTTCGAGTTAACCTTGCGGCCAACTCCTCACTCATCTCCGAAAGGCCTTCAGGGTTCCCCTGTAGGACTTTTTCGTCATGCAGACTCTGACGTCTCCCAGCTGGTTCTCTTTGAAGTGACTCTTCAGAGCGTCCTGGATCTCTCCTTCCTCCGTCGTTTCGTCTAGATCCAGGATCTCGAGTTCGGTGCGAGGGACGAGCTCGCGTACGTTTCCGGCTTCTCCGACTACTTCCTTAATAGCAGAGGACAGCTTGGTCCTGCCCTCTGCCTCGCTTCGCACCTCAATGAGAACGTCGCCGCTCCTTGTCTGCCTTACACCCTTGATTTTGACACCAAGGGTGTCGGGCTTTATCTTATTTTTCAGATCTTTCAGGACCTGCGCATAGCTTTGGCCCTGAGTCGGCCTCACCAGAACCGCTTCCAGTCGAGCGCGTCTCGGGGATTCCTCCTTCTTTCGTAGTTCAGAGGGAAGTTTCGCCCTCTGTTCTGCCTGCTGCTTTGCTGGTGTCCCTGCTTCAACGATGCGGGTCCTCGGCTTTGTAGCTGATGGCCTTCGGCTTGCCGTCTCCTGGAAGCTCAGAGTAGGCTCTATCACAGGTGAAGAACGTGTGTGACGCATCATCTCTATATGGGCCGCAATACCTGCAATCAGGGCTGCTTGCTTTGCTAATTTTATGCAGGTATGCCTGGAAATATCCGTGACCAGATAGAAATTGTGTCAGGAAGTAGTTCACCTCTCCATGTGATCGACCAATCCAGGCAGTGAGGTCGTTTATCAGTGTAAACGTCCACCTGCCTCTGTGATCGTTTTCCCATCTGGTTTTCCACTGATGCATGGTGTGTGCTCTGGACTCTTCTTTTGCGACGATTTGCGTCACCTCCGCCTTCCTTCCAAAGATCTCCTTTTTTTCGCGCGCTAGCAGGTCGATCGGGATTATCCCTGCGATCACTAGCACTGCGGGCTCGAAAACTGTACGATAGGAGCAGGCGACTCGCTGCGCTCCCATCCGCTGTACACCGGCCATGCGTCTTCTGTACTTGTCTATCCTGAGTGCGTCCGCCCATAATTCGGCTCCGTACAACAGGATAGACGTGGTGGCCGACATCAATAACCGGCGTTTGCTCGGTTTCGGTCCGCCAACATTTGCTATGAGTCGACCACGGCCCGTCGTTGTTATTGACGCCTTATCAGCTGCTTTCCGGATATGCTCCCAAAACGTGAGTTTTCTATCCATATGGATACCGAGATGCTTGACCGCCTTCTGGGTCTGAACTGTCTCGCTTCCCACTTGTAGCTGGATGCACGTCTGGAGCCTCTTGGTCGTAAGAACCACGATCTTCGTTTTCTGTAAAGCCAGGTTTAGGCCGTGCTCTTACATCCATCGACACACTCTGCGCATAACCTGGTTCAGCTTGATTTGCGCTTCTTCCAAGTTCCTCGCCGTGATGGTCGCCGCGATGTCGTCTGCATAGCCTACGAGAGATGTGCCCTTCGGCATTTCCTTACGCAGGATACCGTCGTAGGAAATATTCCAGAGGTCTCACCCCAGAATATATACCTGTGCGGCACCTGCGGTAATATCCTTCCTACGAGGACCGTCGCTGGTGTCGTACAGCAGCACTCTATCCTTCAGTTAATTTCTCACCATCCGGAGGAGATACTGCGGTACCCTAAACTTGTTTTTCAGTGCGTCCATTATGTCACTCCATCTTGCCGTATTGAAGGCGTTCTTGACGTCTAGGGTGACCAGAAGTACTACTGGTCGTGAATAGTGGTTCCTCTGTCGCACTGACATTCCGGCTTCCACTATGCACTGAGCTGCTTTTATGGTGCTACGTCCCTTTCTGAACATGTACTGTCTGTCAGAGCGTTTCCAGGAGCTTTCCGGCAGTGTCCAACATGCACAAAGGCCTGTAGGATGACGGAAGGCCTGGATCGCCCTTGCCTTTGCTTATCAGGACCAACCTCTGTTCCTTCCACCTCTTGGGGAAGCTTCCGGTTCTGAGGCAGCTGTTATACATGTCCAACAGCAAAGTCGGGTTGTATCTTCCGACTGCCTTGAGCGCTTCTGATGAAATAACATCTGGGACCGATGCCTTCTTGTTTTGATGGGAGCTTACAGCTTGCCGAAGCTCTTCTGCCTCGAAGAGTGGAATATTTAGTGGAATATCCACTCTCATGTCAGGTGCTGTGGTGGCTCCCAGCTTTCGGGTAACGATCCTGTAGCCGAGATCCCAGGGTTCGTTGTCGACCTCCTTTGCCATGGCCATCCAGCCTGCGCGTTTGCTCCGCTTGATGGTATTCCCTAGCTTTTTCTTCATTCGAAGAAAGTCCACAATTTTTAGGGCCATCTCGGCGGGTCTCTTTTTTGCTCGCTGGGCCTTTCGGCTACTTGGCTACGATGTGAATAGCCTTGCATGATATTTATCATGCCCAGCGGTTTCCTTTAACTCGGTCTAGCGCCTCCCTGAAGACTGGGCATTTGCCAGTCTCTGAGATGTGCTTTAACTCATCTTCTGGGAGCTTCCTCTCTGTGCACAGGACACAATGCAACCCTGCATTGCACTTTGCACCTTTGTGGCCCTTTGTGCCGCACTTAAAGCAAACATACGTTCTTTCTGGACCCTTGCAGTTTCTGAATTGATGTCCATACCCGAGGCATTTGAAGCATCGCTTCATCTGGACTCTTCTTCTTATACGACAATTAACACATCCTATCTTGATGCGCTCTGTTTTAAGCAGCTCGTTTGCCGCTTGCGCACTTAACTCTACTATTGCCAGAGATTGGCCTCTACCGTTAGGCTTGCTGACGGTGACCTTTGGTTGCTTAGTGTACTCCTTCAGGTCCCATTTCAGCGCTGCTTGGGACTCTTCTCTGGTGGTATAACTGTCCAGATCTCTGATCTCCACAGTTGTTCTCGGTACTGTATTTTGGACTGTACCATTCTCCCCTATGACGCCCTTCAGGGCTTCTGTGAAATCAGTGCAGTCCTTTGTGTCTCTCCCAATTTCCAGAAGGATAAAACCGGCCCTTGTTTGGCGAATAGCCGTGACGACCGCATTTGTATCTTCTGGGTTCATCTTGCCTCGGATTTCACCTAGCACCTATGCATAGGACTTGCCCTCCGCCGGTTTGATGATAACTGCCTCCGCTTTCGGTTTGGCACGCTTCTCTTTTTTTCTGGGTTGCTTTATAGTCTGCCCTTCGACTTGCTTCTTCTGTTCCGGTTTTTCAGCCTTCTTCTTCTTCTTGCTTCTCATGACCGTCATCCACTCAGTAGGTGACGAGATTTCCTTTTTCCTCTTTTCTATCGGAGTTGCACCCAGATTTTCCGCAGGACTAGAGGCTATTCTTTATTACTGCTGGTCGCGCGCCTCGGTGTACTGAGGCTTCTTTGAGCCTGTCTCCCCGCCAGACTCAAAACACTTGCTTGCGCTTTTTTCGTATGTTCCATCGCACTCGGGATAACCTCTATAGTTTTTTGCAGCTTTGGAACTCCGGTTTTGATGTCGGTATTGACATTTTTCTGCCTATCTGCAGCGTCTTGCATGATGACCAATATAGCCAACATACCTTGGAGCGTCTCGTCGATAGTTGCTTTAGCTAAAAGGCATTTCTCCTTTAGCGTCGGCTCCTTGGTTCGACTAGAACTCTCACCGTTCTCTTTCTGGGGGGGGGGGGTGTGGGATTGTGGGTGCCATGAAGTTCATTCGCCAGCGCATCGTGCGTGGAGGGGCGGACCGATATAGCTGCGAACGGGTATACCCTCGGACCTAAGTCCTACCCAAGTTCCCTGGGGCCCAGTCTTCGTTTAATCAGTCCCGGCAAACACGGACGGACTGGAACTCGTCTGGGGCACTGCAGATTCCGACCTCTGCAACCACCACGCGCTCCCTGATCAAGGCCCGAAGGGGCTGGCTTCTGATCCCATGCTGCGGCTGAGACATCGGCAGTGCAAGCACACATCAGCCCCTTACCACGTCAGCGGGTTAGGCAGACGTGGTTCGGAGCACTCCCAGTGGGCCACAGCAGGAAACAATCGATGGTTTTTTCTCGGTGTGTCCTTCACCCAGTCTGTTTGGCCCGCGAGGCGTATTTTATTTTCACCCTACTCTCTATATCTAGCAAGCATTCCCCTATCCGCCACCTGGTGACGCGCCACATATGGGTTACAGACATCCCAATGATGATGATGATAATATAAAAAATTACCAACTTACCTGTTTTACCGACCGATGGTAATAAACTGTTTTACCGATCAATGGTCACTTAGCACGGACAGAACCTTATCATGTTAACTTAGCAGGGATCTACATTACCATCTTCACTGTTTTACTGGCGTAGCATGGAACAGAACCTTATAATGTTACCTTAGCAGGAATCTCCATAACCAACCTCACTGTTTTGCCGCATTAGCATAGAACAGAACCTAAAAATTACCGACCTCTGTTTTACCGACCGATGGTAAGTGCTATCGCAGCAGGAATCTGGATTACCGACCTCACTGTTTTACCGACTTTCGGTAACTTTTCACGGAACAGAACCCTGCCTTTGTCGGTGGCGCTATCTGTTGGTGTCGTTAACTTCCACCAGTGGCGCCGTCTCTCGGAATTTGGTCTAGCAGCCCTCTAGCCCTACTACTAATGACGAGTTTCCAAGTATTTTGTAAATAATTTACAATTGTTTAGACAATTAGTATACGTTTAAAAAATATTTTTTTCTCTGTAAGTCGTAGAAAATTATTATTTTCGAGATATAAATTCCAGAGAATAATAACTTGTTACAATTTGAGGGAGAAATGATTGTTTAAACAAATGGAAATTGTTTAAATAATGACCAATTATGTAAAAAAAAACATATTCTTACCATTCATTAAATCTATCACTTATATCCCAAAAACAATAATTTTCCACGATTTTAAGAAAAAAAAATTCTTAAACAAATGATAATTGTTTGAATAATTAAAAATTATTTAAGAAATACTTGGAAACTCGTCCCTCATCAATTAAATATAATTCTTGTTGAACAAATCCAAAGAATATAATATAAAAAATCGGAAGACCTGGGTTCGATTCCCAGCGGAGCGAAGGAAAAAGATCTTTTTTCGGAAATAAAAATTTTAATTCAGAATTTCAAACT
>CAKNYM010046725.1:68249-98516 GCA_932195095.1 Andricus curvator
ATGAAAAGCGTATATCTGAAAAAAGTATCTGCCTTCGATCTCTCTAGCAGCTTAGTGGTAAGAGCACCCGACCGGCAATCGGAAGACCTGGGTTCGATTCCCAGCGGAGCGAAGGAGAAAGATCTTTTTTCGGAAATAAAAATTTTAACAAAGAATACCGTTTTTAGTATGAATTTATTAGAAGAAAGAAAAATGCTATTTTGCAGTTTTTGGGTCACTTTCCAAGCACAATAACAATGGTATGAAAGGGGGGGTGGGGAATCAAAATTAAAACTTACTAGGTGGAAATTATTCTTTGAACATACTTTAAGAGGTTTTAATACTTTAATTCACAAAAAGTTTATAACAAGTAGCTCTTTTTTCCATTTTTTTGAAAATCAAGCTTTTTCCATTTAAACCCCCATGTTAATTTCAAAGGCTGAGGGGCACGGTTTAACTTTGACAAAAAACGCGAGAGAGAGCGAGAGAGAGCGCGAGAGCGAGAGAGGGGGGGGGGGAGAGACTGAAAGGCTCCTTTCGGTGGGTGAAGAGAAGCGAGCCTGCGGTCTGAGACATAAGACACAACGCGTGTGTCAGAGGCTTGCGTTACACTTTATAGCAGGCCTGCCCAAGTAGGGGAAAACTGCTCATTCGCCACATGTTCGAGTTCCACCACCACTTCCCTTTTCACAGGTCCAGAGGCTTGGGGGGTGGTCGCTCTCGTGAAGTTGAATGAGTAGAGGTCGGTGGTGGTGTTAAATTCCCATCTGGCAAATAAGCAGTTTTCCCCTACTTGGGCAGGCCTGCTTTAAAGCCTGGTTTCATTTGAATCAGGCGCTACTCCCCATATCGAGATCTAAGATGTTTACACATCAAAAATAGAGTCCATCCAACATGAATAAAAAAATTAGGTGGGGTAAACCACCGCCCAATTATGTAGAAAATTGCAAAATAAGTCGAAAATCGAGCAAAAAAATCCGAAGAAAATACGTGTTGGACACAAAAAAGTGGATGAAGGTATTTATGTATTTTTAAGAAAAAAAGAGCATTGAAGAGGGTAACTACCCCTAAACTATTTTTATACCAAAAAATCATTAAAATCATTGAAAAGAATACATATTTTATAGACAATAATAGTACGCTCACGTCAAATTTACAATCTTTTGAGTCCTAGACAGTATATCGAAGATTTATTCTTCAAACTTTAAACAATAATGATATTCGTCAAAAAAGTGTTCAAAACATAATAATTTATTACACCACGAACATCGAATTACAGTGATATTCGTGCAACCTAATATGTCACAATGTGTTTTACAAGAATCACCGAAGCCAAAGTCCACCGGATTTTCGAATTTACCTGGTTTTTCTGCAATATATCCGCTTTTGTGCCATGGATATTAAAATAGATTAGTATATCTTGTGGAGGTTAATTGATTATGCACCAAAGACTGAATCTTAATAATATTATGCCTGATATGTAAATTGATATCGTAATTCATCAAAATAACCGAAGCGGAAAAGTGACGCACATAATTTTTCTAAACTCTAAACCCAAATACATCTAAAGGTTGAATTTTCCCTGTTGTTCCTGTTGGAATAATTTTAAAATTTAAACTTCTATCAGAGGGTGTGGGTTCTTCTACTACAGTTGCGCAACGACCAGTGCATGAATCAAGGAGTAAAACGCTATTTGGTCCTATATTTGGAAAATAAATTTCCTGCAACCAAGTCTTGAAGTGATCTGTGAATAATAAAACCAATTATTATTGCTTTCATACAATTTGTATTAGAAGTAGATAATGTAATATTACCTGAGGTAAGTTTTCCAGATTTTGAATCATCTACGTACACATTACTCGGCCTAAATAATGTCCTATCTACAATTGGTCCAAATTTTCCACTCGGTTTTTTTAGAACTAGAAATAGAGGTGAAAGAAGTTTCCCGCCAGCAGATATTAGTGGTTGGTTAGTGTAACCTTGGGTCGTGGACGAAATAGACTGGACAACGCATTCCACGTTTTTTTCTCCTTCAACAGCCAAAAATCTCCCGGAATGAATTTCCAATTGAAAACCACTTTGATCCGAATTATAAACATTCTGTATTCCAACATTTTCTATCTCTTGCTTCACACTGGCTACAAATTCATCTGCCTTCATTTTTAACTCATCGACATTTTCTAAAGTTCGAGAAGCGCGGAAGCGAAAATCTTCATGGCTAACCTCTTTTTGTGCCTGTAATGTCCATCTGCGTATGTCTTTATCGTGAACAATTAGCCCAATTTCAACTGCTTTTTTGAACTTTTCTAATGTAATGTCACATATCCTAGCAACTTTTTCTCTATAGGTACCGCCTTTATGGAGAGTATGGGCCCAACGTTTTAATTGTTTTACTGAAAGAACTTTTCTGAATGTTTGCTGTACACTCTTAAGACTTAAATTTTTCTTCTTTCCATTTCTCCAGTATTCGACTGCTCTCAATTTATAGTCGTATGATAGTTTTTCCTTATCTTTTGTGCATCTATCCGTAGGTGAAAAAGGCGAATCAGGAATACGGTGTTGAACATCATCCTTTATGATTTGTGAATCTGCATTTTTAAAAAGTTCTTGAAAATCTAAGCAATCTTCAATCATCATCTCCACCCCGTTAAATTCTTCCATGGCATCCAACAAAATTGCTTCAAAATGATCCTTTAATTTAATTTCCTGAACGTTTGTCGGAGTTTCTTTTATATTTAATGTTTGGAATGTAGCCAGCATTTTTATGACATACAAAGGATTCATCTTCATTTTCAAACCTGTAGAAAGGTTGAAAAGTTTGGTTTAAAAGCAACAGTGTATACCATTAAGCCATTTCCCTTTCGGGGTAGGCGTGACACTACCCGATTCGGGTTGTGTTTCTAGGTTGATAACTTGTAGTAAATAACTACAAGTGTGGGCTCACCACACCCACGATGTGCCAACAGCACTCAGTTTTCTCGAATGGTCACCCATCCAAGTGCTAACCGCGCCCAACGCTGCTTAACTTCAGTGATCTGACGAGAACTGGTTTTTTCAGCGTGGTATGGCTGTTCGTGAATATTAAAATATATGTGAATAGTCTAAATTAAATTGTAAGACGTATACATTTGGACACGTTCAAACAATTTTTGTATTTTTTGAAGATTTTTCCATATCAGGAGATAACTGAAAAAATTTCAACATAAAATCCAAATTTCCCCCGGTCAATCATATATTATAGGTTTTTCACAGCCATGGCTAACGATTGTAAACTCACTCGGAAAAAACGGAGAAATTGTTGAAGAATCCAGTATCAGAAACGAAAAACTTGCAAAAGAAGAAGTATTTTTGAATTTCTTTTTCAAAAGTATTTTTACGGCATTAAATTTAATTTTAATGTAGATAAAAGCGGTTAGTTTTTTGTCGCAAGGAAAAAGTTCAAATCGTCCAAAGATTACTTTGTACTAGAGTGTTAAGTAAATAATTTTGAATAAAAATGTTCTCCGAGCATCTCTGTTTTATTTTATGAACAAACAACATCCATTATGAAAGAAATAAGGTAGTTTATTCAGAATGTACAGAGATGCGAATGTGTGGCCCAAGGCAGGGCCCTCGGAACCTGCCTTGAGTCAAATGTCAAATTTTTTTGAAAATGCTTTTTTTATGTAATAATGTGGATAAAAACCTAACAATAATTTCCATATTATGTTGAGTGGTCATCCTTTTGAACTGTCATTGTCAATTTTAGCAATTTAATCAACAAGTAGTTGCAAAAAATTCAGAAACGCAAAATGGCCCAAGGCAGGGCACCATCTCCTATTCAGATTTTTCATGTATAATATCGAAATCGGAAAATTTATTGGTTACCGTACTGTTCTGTTTGATGATTTTTTGTTTATTCTGCGATTCCTGTCAAGTTTGTTGGTCTCTGCTTCTTTGGGTTAGGGATTCTGATGTTCCTGGTTTTCTGGATGAATGTGAGTCCCCGTTCCGGAACTTCACAGAATTTTCGAAGAAACTTTACGCACGCAGAATTTTTTGAATGAACAATTCGGTTTAAATTTGAACAGAGTGTAACACTTGCAACTTGAAGTGAACGGTTCGATAGAATTCGGACACAGTAACAGTGTTGAAAACTAGACTGGACCGAACTAATTGTAAGCAAATTAGAGCAGAGTAACATTATTTATTTAACATATACATTTATTTAACATAGATTATTCCAACAGGAACAGCAGGAAAGATTAAATATTCGTTGTCAGCTATTCTATTATTCTACCTTCTGTAATAAATGTTATCTTGCGACAAAAACAAGGTGATTTATTTACAACAGATCGCATACCTTAAAATTAAACAAAAACTTTGAAAATAATGCGCACAAGATGTAATTATAAAGGTGAATATTTGAAACAATTTAGGGGTAGTTACCCTCTTCAATGCTCTTTTTTCCTAAAAATACATAAATAACTTCATCGTCTTTTTTGTGTGCAACACGTATTTTTTTCGGATTTTTTTGCTCGATTTTAGACTTCCTTCGTTATAACACTAATTTCCCAATTTTTTTTGTGTATGGAAAGTATATATTATCATAGACACAAAAGAAAAAATTTTCAGCGGTAGCTACCCCCATTGATTTTGTTGAATTTTTTTTTGGCGAAACACGTCAACTTTATTTTTGTCTCAAGTGCAAAATATATATTTTTTAAATGTTTCTCCTATGAATTTAGCAATTTTCAGCACATTTAAAAATATGTAGGGGTGGTTCACCCCCTTAATTTTTTTTTTGAGAAAATTACGTTATTCATCTTTCATCACGAGGGAACTTTTGCAGTAGATTTGATTGCCATCAATTTGGTTTACATACACAAAACTATACAATCGACAGTTGCGACCACTATCTTTGAGGGACTGTTTCACCCCCTTAAAGTGTTTTCCCGCAGATGAAAAACTATGTGTTGCTCAGTTTTTCGAGTACCACAACATGTATCAGGGAGAATCAAATCGGCGAGGGACACCTGGAGTACCTTCCTTGTCAGTATAAGGTTATATGTTAAACTGACAGACAGGCCATTTCATCTGCTCTTTGTACATGAGCCTTATAAGATTATCAGGTAAAATTTTTATGCTGATCAGACAATCAGCACTCAGAAAAAATGTTGGTTGATTGAACACAAATATGGTTGGATTAAAGAAATAAATACATAGCTATATGGTCAATCAAATGTTTGGTTAATTCAATAAAGTTTGGTTGATTATAATAAATATTTTGCTTGATTCAACCAAATATTTTGGTTGTTCCAACCAAATATGTTCACGGCCTGCTTCAATTCGAGATTGTAGCAAAGCGAGATTCACGGAGGCTCTAGTGAATTCATCCCAATTCGCCTCAATTAGTTTCTTTTTACTGGGTGGCCACCAGCGTGGGCTGACGTCATCTGTTTCGGTATGTTAAGTGTAGTTAATGGAAGTATTTGGTTGAATCAACCAAATTATTTCGTTACTTCAACCGAATCATTTTCTAATAAATAATATATTCCGCTCAACACATTTATTTAGTTGAATCAACTAAACATACTCAAAAAAATGATTAATTTAAATTAACCAAATTAAATCGTCGTGTTTTTTTCAAATAACCAAGGGTTTATTTGCGCTGACCAAATTTTTTAGTTTCAACAAACAAAGTAGGTTGATCAAACTGTTTTGTGGAATCAACTCCATCTTTTCTCTGAGTGAGCTGGCTACTGTCCAAGATGTCAGAATAATGTTATTTAAACTAGTTCCTTTTTCTCTCGAAAAAATTCATCTTTTTGGTCTGAAACATTTTCTCTAAATGTGAAAAGGTAAATTAAATAATTTTCTTTTTTGTCATCTTCCAGAAAGGAGACCTCCGAAAAAGTGGAGAAGTGAGTCGAAGTTGGGTGAGATCAACTCGTGCCGTCTCTTGATTTATTTGCGCCAAAAATCCCGTGGTAGTTTTTCATTGGAATATAAGGGGAATATTCACACGGTTTCCTCACTCGAAGTTATATTAAAACGTTTATTTTTTAGCCTGCTGGCCTTAAAAAATTGACTTGCTTACACTTCCATTTTTTACAGAATTTTCTTACAACTAACCCTTAAACCTAACATCCTTCCACACCTTATAGAGTGAGCTTTTCGGAACTTCATTCAAAGGAGAAATGTCAATGATCACTATTTTTGGACCCAAACAGCATTTAGTTTTCCTATCGTATTTGCACTCAGTACTCACACATCATTTCGGTCCAATTAAATGGAAGAATATTCATTTTGTTTCCATGCTTTTTAGTTTTTCAATTTTTAACAAAAAATGTCATTATACATACAAAAAAAAGTGGTGGCGTGGAAAATCAAATTATCTAATACTGAAAAAATATGTCTCTAAATATGCCCAGTAAATTTATTACAGTGCAAACGGACCAGAATCAATAATTTCTTTGAAAAAAAAACGTCAGAAATTTTTCATTCATAGGCTTTACAGAAGCCCACCCTTTGTCGAAAGTACGTAGTGCGTTCATGTGCAATATATGCGTGTGTACTGTGTAATAATTACGGTACAATCATGCATATGCGAATGAAATGAATAGAACAGGAATAGAACAGCGTAGAGATAGTAGAAAGTTGAAGTTGGAGAAACGAGAGTTTAGTAATTGGACACGAGTTCTGTATCTCCGACCACAAGCAAAGTGTGCTTGATCGAACACGTGCACTGCACTAATTGGGTACGAGTTTTGTAATTAAAATATGTGCTCTTGGAGAGCGAACGATCATTGTTTGGTTATGTGAAAGCAGCATGATTGGCCAAATAAATCCTGCTTCGAAACACAACATCCCAAGAATAACTATTTTTCTCGGATTAATATTTTTTGAGACTTAATTTACCAATCTTTCCTAGGGGGAAATTTCTTCACGGAAAACTACAACGTTTTAGGAAGATGACGTTTTCGTATGAAATTGATTATTGTTATCTCGAAAACGATGACCCGGTCAATCCTATTTATTTTTAAAATTTGAAATAGCATTATTCGGACATTTTTCCATTTATTTGAAGTATTTAAAAAAATTAACTTGATGTTTTCATAAGCTTTAAAAAGTAGTTGTTGCAATTTTCGCACTGATACATTTGCAAACTTTTCAATCATAGATTTACAGCTTTCTGTTTTCGGGTTTCAATCAAATTTTTATCAAGCAACGTGTGAAGTTCCAAATGTAATGTAATAAATACAGAACCATATACCATTATCCATTACAGATTTTGTCGAATTCTTGTAATGTAACAGACATACAAATGATAAGTTATTCTTAAGTTACCCGATTACATATCTGTTAAATAACAAGTTACTGTAACGTGCAATAAGTTAAAAAAAAATAGGTACTTCAATTTCTCAGAATGTAAACCAAAGGATGAGGCTTACTTTAAAATGGCCAAATTTAAAACAACAAACTGTATGCGTGACACCCCTGGCGGACCGGCTGAACGCTAGCGTTACGCTACGGCGTAACCATAAAATAACCCTCAAGTAATCTTTAAGTAATCTCGAATTATAATAAATAGAAGAAACAAAATAAATATTGAAATTGTTGCAATTATAATTGTACGTTAAAATTTACATTAGAAGGTAATGCCGTTATTGCAATAAGTTTATTTCTTAGCGTTAGAAATTAAAAAGACAGTGGCTGTCATTGAAGTCTGCTAAAGGCGACTTTAAGCGCATCTGAGTAGATCTGAGTAGATACGCTTGAAGTCGCCTCTAGCAGACCGTCAATGACAGCCACTACGTATTTTCAATTTCTAACGCTAAAAAATAAACTTATCGCAATTACGGCATTAACTTCTAACGTGAAATTTAACGTACAATTATAATTTGCAACAATTTAGATATTTATTTTGTTTCTTTTATTCATTATAATTCGAGATTACTTCAAGATTACTTTATGGTTATGCTCTAGCGTAACGCTAACGTTCAGCCGGTCCGCCTGGAAAGACTGCTGAAAGTGCCCCCTTGGCAGGTGGACTCAAGTCCCGAGAGCTACTTCGCAGTTTTTGGCATTTTTCAGACGTTGCACGTCGGTAATTGATGAAGTTACAGAAAGTTAAAAATGAGTTACAAACGGAGTTACAATTACAGGAGTTATCATGAACATAAACTGCAAGCTACATATTTATTTACCACTAGAATATTAAATGTTTAATAAATACCTAATTATTCGTATAATTCACAATTATTATTGCGCAGTTATACAGTAAAAACTATACATATTTTAGTTTTTTAAATAAAATTACAAATATTGTATTATTTCTTATGTATATGTGTACTATATATCATTGTTTACCAGAAAAAAAATTGATTCCATGAAGAAAGGTTGAACACTGTTACGTTCGGGAAAATTATTAATCGGGTAAAATTGGGAATTTTGCCCACTTAATAATTTGCGACATTTCAAAATAATAATACCTTTATCAAGGCATTGATAATTTTATGGGCCGACTGTCTGCTCTATTTAATTTCAGAGTTTTTCTATTTGTTGCTGATTTACCCCACAATTGTTTTTGGTGAAGGGTGTAGTTTTTGATAAAACAATAAAATAGCAGGTTGTGTACTAGGATAATTTTCAAGGTATAAACAGTTTGGTATATATATTCACAATAAAATATTATGTATTACAGAAATGGATCAGATATAGAAATATATGTTGTGTGTGTATATGTGTATGAAAACACTTTACTTCACCGTACTCAAATGTGCCGTGGATTTGAATGTTCTTGTGGTTCTTGAACACGACACCTTTTCTTTTTCAGTAATTTGAGATTTAAAGTTGATTAAATTTACTCTCGTTCCGAGAGGCACAAAGTAATCGTATATTACAATTAAAAATCTTTTTGTCACTTTTTGATATTGTTCAAAAATCATCCACGGATAAAAAGGGACAATAAAAACCGAAGAATTCTGAATGATTTCCTACACGTGGAATTTTCGTTGCCTCCTTGGCAAGTACTTTTACCTCCCACGCGCCTACCGATATTTTGCGTTTTTGGTTGAATTTAACGTCAGTATCGCCGCGGCGTTTTAGACACCTTAGTTTACCGCGAGCGCATAATGAATGTACCTGTAGGCGATACCAACTGCCGAGCGTGTAATCAAGAGCCAGAAACACTTGGACATGTTCTCAGTGAATGCTCAAAATATGCACGCTACGGGTACATAGAGAGATACAATGCGGCTCTAAAAGTGTTATATTACCATCTTAGGCACTTCCATGGTGTTAATCTATTGCCCGTCTTGCCATACGCCCAGGTGGAACTTGAGTCCGTTGTGGAGAAAGATCAATGTAAAATCTACTGGAATTTCTCAATCTCCACCACTCAACGTATCAGTGCTACGAAGTCTGATATTGTCCTCCAAGATTTGAAGACCAAGATCATTTACGTGATTGAATTCTCGACACCAGCCAATAGTAATATGGCGGCAAAGGAGGAAGAAAACCGGGCGAAATATCAAGCACTTCATTTCTTAGCCAACTCGACAAGATTGCGGCTTGCCAGCGTCAGGCTCATTCCATCACGAACCGGATGCAAAAGGCTGTTCTTCTGGGATCACTTCATCTGATCCGTTAACATTGTTCCTCATAACATTCTACAAAGATGGGTAGCTCTAAAAAGGTATCTAGAGGTGAAACCTTCATCTCCAACTGTCCTGCCTGCCGTGTAAGGTCATCCGCGGCTAGAGACCTGACTCCAAGGAACAGTGTTGCACGATGTTATCTCGCGTAAATTTCCCACTCTTGCTTACCTTCTAGGACAGAAGGAGCAGAAGCGGATGACGTGAACCTTCCAGTTGCGTCGGGATTGGTTACTTTGAGGAACCATGATCGTAGGTTCCGGAGCCTACAACTTCTCACATTAGAAAAAAAGATAAAGCCCCGTGCATACCATTCAAAATATTAAAAAATCCAATTCTAACCGAAAATGCCTTCCAAATATTGGACTGTAATCATCTTGAGCCTGAGACATTAATTCAAAAAAAAATATAATAAGATTATTTTTAAGTAGTATAGTGGTATAGTATAGTGGTATTGCTTCAATAGTATAGTGGTGAGTATCCCCGCCTCTCACGCGGGAGACCGGGGTTCGATTCCCCGCCGAAGAGCCACCCTACCGAAGGTGTTCTCGCGTTATCGTCGCGGTAGGGCTTGAGCTTTCCTCTCATAAATTTGACGGCTATGTTGGCTGTAGCATTGCTACTGACAGGGTTTTTCATGCCAGACAGGCAGAGAACGAAGAGGAAAGTGACTGAGAGGAACATCAAAACCCATAAATATTAATGGAGAGTCTTTTGAAAATTTTGAAACGTTTGTCGCTTCCCGAGGAACGTCGGGGCGCCCCCGGAGCCACTGCTGGGGGCCACATCATGCGGGACGGTGGTGATGGTGAGCTGCAAGATGGTCAGGCAGATCTCACTAATCAAAGAGCTGGCCAGCAAGAACATCTGCGACATAGGGTAAGCAGTGAAACATCAACTGTGCCTGCTGAGGATGATTTGGCTAGCGTTAGCTATTTGCAGCCAACTACCTCAATAGAAATACCGTGGGAGAGCATCAAGTGGGATACCATAATGAATGAAGAATTGGTGCGTCTCTATTATGAAAGTACGAAGTTTTAAACCCCACGCGAAAAAGGACACAAGTTTAGAACGAAATTTGCCGCCAAGTATCCTTAATCAAAGAAAGTCGCACTAAGTGATCTTATCGCTAAATTGAAAGACATCAGGATTAATCTACACATCTCAGAAGATCAAGCAATGGAGATTAAACATCAGGTTGATTTGACGTGGAAAAACGACGGCAATGTACATCAGTTAGAGGAAGCCGAGTCACACGAACAAGCAGCGGCAATTGATGTTCTTCTTCAACCTGCTAATGGTCCAGCACCACCACATCCTCCAGAGGTAGATGGCCTAATACAACCAGAGCTAGAAGCAGAGGTTCAACAACCAAGAAGGCGATTAAAATGAACATACCATATGAACAGAGATGTAATGCGCTTTTATTTTTTGGCAAAGAAAAGTGGGCAAAGTGTAAGCAGAGAACATCATCGACTCTTCTTACATTAGTACCCAAAACTAGCCACAAAAATAAATGAGCAGAATCTAGCAGATCAAAAAAGCTCAATATCTGTGAACAGATTGCTTTCGGCTGTTGAAATAGCTGCCACCGAAATGGAAGTGGAACAGCATCCTCCTATTGATGAACTTCCCTTGGAAGATGTGGAAAACGAAGACTTGATTGAAGCTGAAGGCAAGGGTGCTAGGGATATTGAACTTTAAGCACAGGATCCACTAGAACGACATCCGGACATTAATAACGATGATCTGAACAGCGAAGTCCCAGAAAAACTACAGTCCCTTCGAAAGTAATTTTGGGCATGCTTTACTAAAGTTCAGACATGTAGAACGAAGGCATTCACTGCCCAAGGTGAACATCACAAATGATCTGCGTGCACTAATAGAACGCCTGAACAGCAAGGTTTTACCTATGCATTTGAACGCAATACAAACTGCGTTAGAGATGCAAAATCTTGTATACTGTGCAGCTGTGGCAGCCGCTAGAACGTTGAGCCGCAGAACTAGGCCTGCAAATGCAGTCTTTGCCCCAGCAAGGGAGCGAGATTCACCATGGAAGATCAGGTTGGATATGGATGTCAGCAAAGTAAGGTGCAAATTGGGTCGACTGACATGATATAAGAAAGGAAATCGAAACAGAAAGCTAATACAACATGTTGCTAAAAGCATCCACCCTCGGTACATCGAGACATTCACACTAGCAACATTGAATGAGATAATAGACTCCCAACGACAGAGACTTGATGTTCTTACTGCTCGACTGCGTCAGTACAAGAAAATTAGTAAAAGAAGGCAACAAAATCGAACCTTTCAGGCAGATGAAAGAAGGTTCTGTCGGGAACTGAGTGTAAAGCAAAATAAGCAGCAAGCCACCGAAGTTCCTCAATTGGAAGACATGACTAACTACTGGTCGGATGTTTGGGTAAAAACTAACAGAAGCAATTTGGACACTGCGTGGTTCCAACTAGAGAAAGAAAGAGCAAGCAATAACTCTGAAATGGAGCTGACTTACATCACAGCTTCAGACAGCTTTAGCTTTAGTGCCTGACTAGTGTGCATCCTGCGTTGGCAAGGTGTTTTCAGGAGATCATCGAACACCCAGATCTGATGCCAGGCTTTATGCTCCAGGGTACTACGTATATGTTGCCTAAAAAATCAGACGCTCAAAATTCATCTGAATTTCGACCGATAGCCTGTCTTGCAACAATATATAAATGTCTTACAGCTATCATAGCCGATAAGGTATACTCTCACTGCGACGAGAATGACATCCTTACAGAAGAAGAAAAAGGATGTTGTAAAAACTCGGGAGGCAGTAAAGATCTAGTCACCATAGACGCTGTTGCCATGACGCAAGCTCGTAAACATTAAAGAAACTTGCACGTGGCATACATTGACTACAAGCAAGCGTTTCCTTCCGTACCACATGACTATTTACTTAAAGTCTTAAAAGTATACAAAATTTGCTCACGCATCATTGACTTCCTATGTCGTGCGATGATGCTTTGGGGTACAAGAATCAAGTATTTTGATCATGAAAAAACAAGGATAACTAGATCAATACGCATTGCGATGGGTATATTCCAAGGAGACTCCTTCAGTGCATTATGGTTCTGTTTAGCGTTGAACCCACTGAGCAAAACACTAAATAGCATGTATCGTGGGTTCCGAGTACATGATAACGAGGATGGTCATCAAGTGACCCATCTTCTATACATGGATGACCTGAAGCTATACGCTAGTTCGGACCAGAAACTGCAGCAAGTAAACAATGTCACAAAGCAGTTTTCCAATGATATCCGCATGGAGTTCGGACTAGATAAATGCAGAACAGTGCATTTAACCAGAGGAGAATTAGGAACCGCAGAGCTAGAGAACGATTTCGAGAATGACATCGAAGCAATGACTGAGGGCGAGTCATATAAATACCTGGGTATCCTTGAATCCAAGGGTATTCAACTACGATAGTTAAGAAAAGCCTAACGACTGCCTTCACTACAAGACTCAGATTGGTTCCGAAGAGGTCTCTTAACTCGGCAGACAAGATCAGGGCAATCAACACCTATGCCATCCCTGTCCTCACGTACTCCTTTGGGCTCATCAAATGGTCGAACACCGACCTCGAACGATTAAACAGAATCATCCGCGTAGAAATGACGAAACACCGAATGCACCACAGTAATTCGGCGATTGAAAGGGTAGTTCTACCACGACATATAGGGGGTAGGGGTATTGTAGATGTCAGGAAACTGTGTGAGTCCCAAGTTATACAGTTGCGAGACTATTCTAACATCAAGCGAGATGTTACGCTTGACAACACGATCTGTAGAGCGGATCTTGACTACACGCCCCTGGATTTGTCGTCAGAGGAGGCCTTGAATATCAGGGCAGAAAACATAGAGGAATTAGAGATGCAATGGAGACAGAAAGCCATCCACGGCGAACACCCCAAAACGTTAGATCAATATGAAGTGGATAGTGAGGCATCCAATATTTGGCTGAGAAAGGGCGTCCTGTATCCAGAAACGGAAGGATTCGTCATTGCTGTCCAGGACCGGGTTGTCAGCACCAGAAATTATCGCAAACACGTGTTACATCAAGACGTGGTTGACCGGTGCCGAGTATGTCGAGATACCAACGAATCCATCGAGCACATTATTGATGGTTATCGCGTAATGGCTCAAACAGAATATACTCACAGACATAACGATGTGGCGGGCATTATACATCAACAACTTGCTGTAAACCTAGGACTCTTAACAGAATGGATGCCTTTCTATAGATACATTCGAATGCCCGTTTTAGAAAACGAAGATTATATCTTATATTGGGATGTTACTATCCAGACAAATCATTACATCCGAGCCAATCGATCCGACATCGTGATGCGAGAAAAGAAAGGTGGAAGAGTCTACATCATCGAAATTGCTTGTCCACTCAAGAGAAATTTGCAGGCAACCTATAAAACCAAGATCCATAAGTATAGCGAACTAAGGCATGAAGTAAAGACAATATGGAAGAATGTGAAACATGCATCTATTCATCCTATTGTGATTTCAGCTACAGGCAATGTGCACGCAAGGAGCACTGAACATCTTGAACATTTAGGAGTCAGTAGAGTACTGGCAGCAGCTCAGAAGGCTGTTTTATCGAACACCTGTCGCACTGTGAGAAATTTCCTAGACCATCAGGAAGCAAGTGACTAAAAACCTGTGGAATGGCAGATGGTAGCTCTAAGAAAGCATCCAGAAGCGGCTGTTGTCGCCTCCAACGCTCGCGGCCGCTGTGTGTGGATAACAGCGGTAAAATACGAACTCCAAACTACACTATGCTCCTAATTTTGTACCTACAACATCATCGCAGAAGATTTCAGACATCGTATTAAATTAGTTTATAACATCCTCATCTCATCAGTCACTTGACATAGACCGTGGCTATGATGAAAAACCGGGTTCTGGCGGTTCGGATCCCACCTTAAGCTGTAGGTCCCCCCATCATGCACTTGACTGCAACCCAGTCCGTGAATGATGGGGTAAAAACCAGGCTTTGCCCAATATGTCAAGGTACACGCTCTTCTCAGACCACTCACACAGTCAGCCACGTTGCTTTGGGCTAACTCCCCAATGCAACGAATTATGCGGTTACGCCACCAGTATCGCGCAGTGCCACCTACGATAGGCCCCTCTCGGATGGAGGCCATGGTTCATTTGGGAGTGGCAGTAGGACCGAACCGAGGCAACGACCACGCAATGGCCCCAGACAAACGCGAGAAGATCGATTTAAATGGTCGGTCCAACTCAGGAGGAACATCTTTTCCTGTTGGCAAAGAAGCTCACCGGAGCGAAGAGGATTCCTGCAGAGGATAGATGACCGTTGGTTCAATATGCACCCGGAATATGCTCATAAAAAGCCTGAGTATTTAAGAGATCAGGTATCCTTTTTGCGAAAGAACGGATATGAAGGGCTTTATCAACAAGAAAAAGGGCAACATCGTCCAGCGAACATACCACCAGTTGTAGCAAGACCACCTTTGCAGATAGCCGATAATGCCAACATGAGAAGTAGGACCAAAAAGTCTTTCCCAGGATGGACAAATTAGTTGAAGCTAATACTGCTCTCCCTGATTTGCTCCCCAAAGATGTTAATCTCTGGAATCTGAACTGTGTAATTTACGAGAAGGCGGTCTTCCTGCTTAGCGACAATAGAAGTAACGATACTTCAGTACGCCTGAGTTAGACTCGCGAGCGTATTCCACAGCTTCAGTTTAAAATTGAAACGGCGAGACAGCATGCATCAAATATTCAGTGCGTGATTAGCTACATAATATCAAATAAAAAATTCACTTCAAAAGTTAGGGCACTTGCTCGAAACTTAAGGAAAGCAAATCACATGCTGAAGAAGTGTAAACTATTGACCATCAAGCAGCACTGGACGCAAAAAATGAGATCGCTTTCAATAGCGAAACAGCGCCTTGAAAGGCGAGTAAAGTGGACTTAGGAAAATTCCACCTTTCCTACTCATCCTTCCCGTCTGTTCAATAAAACGTCACGTGCCGTTAAAAATCCCCCCAGTAGAGAAGAGATTCAAGTCTTCTGGGAGCAAGTATATGGAGATACTTATCAGCTAAATGAAGATGCTTAAGATATATCACTCTTTCGTAACTTTTGCCAAAGGCAAAGGTCACAAGGTCTAGAGGAAGAGTGTCCACTAATTACTGCTGAAGAAGTGAAGAAAGTTATCGCCAGAACTAAGAACTTTTCAGCTCCAGGGCCCGATAAAATCAACAACTTTTTTTGGAAGAAGTTTACTTCTACGCACCAACATCTAGCTCGTATATTTACTACTTTCTTAAACGAAGAACAACCCGTCCCGTAGTGGCTAGTGGAAGGACGCACGATATTGATCCCTGAGGCCGGAGATTTGTCAATTCCAAAGAACTATAGGCCCATAGTTTGTTTAAACACCAGCTACAAGTTATTCACTGGCATCCGCAAAGAGCGGATATTAACATCTATCGAGCCGGTATGGAGTGCAATAGTTGAAGAATGTGGATGCAAGAGAGGACTGGCAGGTTGCAGGGAGAACCTGTTAATGGACATGTGTATTACCCAGGACGCGATCAGGTATCGACGCAATCTGTCCATTGCTTGGATTGACTACCGTAAGGCATTCGATAACACGAACCATGAGCTACTTATTAAGCTCCTTGAGTGCCTGGAGCTGCATCCAAAAATAGTGAGATGCATAAAAGAGCGTATGCTCTTCTGGCAGACAAGATTTGTCATAACATCTGACAATAGACAAGTGACTACAAGCTATATCACATATAAGAGGGGGGTCTTCCAAACAAACTCTCTAAGTCCCTATAATATAAGGAGTCTGGATAACTATGTGGCCCGCCCAACGTGTCAATACCGTTCCGCAGATAGGGCCGCAGAGAAGCTTGGCCTCCCATTTAGTTCCAGCGACACTGCACTTGGCCTAGCATCATTAACACCTTTGGTGCTCAAAAGTCGTGTACAGGAAGCAGAACATACGCTTCTACTAAGAGAACATGCTGACAAGCCCCTTCATGGTAAATTCTACGGCATCATACGTAGAGTAGAGCTCTCGATGGGTCTGTCCAACATGTTTCTCAAGTCTGCTGGATTGAGATCGGAGACTGAGGGATTTCTTTTTGCCTGTCAAGACGGCGTTATGAACACCTTAGTTTACCGCGAGCGCATAATGAATGTACCTGTAGGCGATACCAACTGCCGAGCGTGCAAGCAAGAGCCAGAAACACTTGGAAATGTTCTCAGTGGATGCTCAAAATATGCACGCTACAGGTACATAGAGAGACACAATGCGGCTCTAAAAGTATTATATTACCTTTTTAGGCACTTCCATTGTGTTGATCTATTATCCGTCTTACCATACGCCCAGGGGGAACTCGAGTCCGTTGTGGAGAATGATCAGTGTAAGATCCACTGGCATTTATCATTCTCCACCACTCAACGTATTAGTTCTACGAAGCCTGATATTGTCCTCCGAGATCTGAAGACCAAGATCATTTACGTGATTGAATTCTCGGCACCAGCCGATGGTAATATCACGGCAAAGGAGGAAAAAAACGCGCGAAATATCACGCACTTCTTTCAGAGCGGAGCAGGCTATACCAAGGCTACGAAGTCCATCTTGTAGTTCTCACAATCGGCTGTCTTGAAAGGAATGAAAGCTTCATTTCTTAGCCAACTCAACAAGATTCCGGCTTGCCAGCGTCGGGCTCATTCCATCGCGAACCGGATGCAAAAAGCTGTTCTTCTGGGATCACTTCGTCTGGTCCGTCAACACTGTTCCTCATAACATTCTACAAAGATTGGTAGCTCTATAAAAGTATCTAGAGGTGAAACCTTCATCTCCAACTGTCCTGCCTGCCGTGTAAGGTCATCCGCGGCTAAAGACCTAACTCCAAGGAACAGTGTTGCACGATTTTATCTCGCGTAAATTTCCCGCTCTTTCTTACCTTCTAGGACAGAAGGAGCAGAAGCGGATGACGTACACGTTCCAGTGGCGTCGGGATTTGTTGCTTTGAGATCTATGATCGTAGCTTCCGGAGTCTACAACTTTTACATTTAAGAATAATAATTGGATCAAATTATCTATTATCCTCATTTTTCTCCGTGCATTGCTGCATCACGAAAACTGCAAAATATTCTTTCAAAAAAATCCGTTGAGCGTACGAGAGGCGGTAATGGATTCGGATTGAGATAATCATGATTGAGTAAATAAGTATGTAAATTGATGATATGCGATATATTAAAGAAGTGAAGAGACGTCAAACTTGGAGAATATGTAGTCCATATTGTCGACAATCCATAAAAAAAAATAAATAAAAACTTGAAATTTGCCCTTTCCGAGAAAATCCATTTTAAAAATTTTCAGAAAAACCGCCGCTTTTTTCTCAAATTTGATGATATTTTTCTTGGATCATACAATAGAGCTAAAAATTCCTCATCACATCAAAGCAAAACCAACCGAATATGTATATTTGGTAACAACTGCATCATTTTGAAAAATATTGTGGCAGTTTTTATGAAATTGTAAGGTTATGTTCAACAACTCACCATTCCTGAAAATAATTTTTTTAGCCAAACGGTGAAACACGTGTCCCTTCATTTTGAATGTAGAATGATATACTCTTATGCCAAAATATTCTGACAACCTCATGCAGACCTCATTGCATGATTTGAAATGGAATCAGTCCCTAGCCCAACTACTTATCGTTTGAAATATCGCGCGCGCATGTAAGTTGCGCGTGTACACGGGTTATACAAATGAGCGGGTGACGCAAAGTTCGTGCAGCAGCTGATCGCGGTTTGCTTGCGCTGTTTACGCGACGTCGAAGCATTTTGAAGTTTGGATTTTACGTTTAATTTGTATTTTTTCGTATTTTACACCTACCGAGAAATTTTAAAAGTGTACATGTAAATATGTAATTAAATTACAGTTCTGTTATTATGCTGATATGTACGCATGAAAAATCGCTGAGTAGTCCTTTCAAGTTTAGGAAACTTCGCGTGGCATGAGCTGGACTATATATATTTTAACCTCATTGATAAGGCAGGTGTGGGGGCTGGGAAAGAAGTTATTCGCAGATGACAAAGGTTGGCAAGGAACACGCCTAATTATATTGTCAGGAGGAAAACTGGGAGAACGAGTTTAGGGATTCTAACGGGGAGTCGGGCGTGTAAATACGAGGAGAAATTTTTGCAACAGGGAGGAAGTAAGCTGGTTAGGGAGTGTTGGTGGGAGAAGGAGAACAGGAGAGGGGGTGGGAAGATGGAGGTCGAAAGGGAAAGGTGTTTTAGACCGAATGGACTGCAGATGGATGAAGTGAGAAGGATGCACGAGGAAGGAAGGAAGGTATATGAGATGGTTCAGATAAACGGCATGGAGAGAGAGAGAATGCAGCAAGGGAGGAGAGAATAAGGGAGTCAAGGTTTAACGGGAAATATAGGTGGATTAGGCCAAGGGAGAGAGCGCAATATTTGTGTGAGAAGGGAGAGAAAGGAACTCAGAAGCTTATAGCAAGGATGAGATGTGGGTGCATGGAGGGTTTTAATACGTTCTGGCTTTCTAGGGACAAGAGGATGTGTGAGCTGTGCCGGAAGGGGAATGCAAGAGTGGAGCACTGGTTGGAGGAGTGCGTGGATGTGGAAAGGAGTAGGATAAGCATGGACGTATTGATGTATGAAAGAGATGACAAACGGACAGTAGCATGAGTGAAGGGGGTGTTGGGTAAGATGGAGAAGAAGAGAAGAAAAAAGGAAGAGGAATGGAGAAGGAAAGATTGTAAATAGGAGAGAAAGTAGATATAAGTAAACTGTAAATATTGTAAATAGTAGATAAGTATTAGGGATTAGCCGCGGAGGCAGAGTTTGGCAATACGACGCAAAGTGAGAAAGTAGGATATGTGTGCGAGGCGAGGCGAAGCGAGGAAGGCAAGGCGATAAGAGCGAGCAATCATAGAGATAAGGTGTGGATGAATGTTAGTTTGTAAAGGTTAGTTTTGAAGAAAATTCTGTAAAAAATGGAAGTGTAAGCAAGTTAGTTTTTTTAACGCCAGCAGGCCGAAAAATAAACGTTTATCTATCTATATTTCAAACTCATAGCATTAGCACCCAGTCAACATAAACCGACGATATCCCAGCGGGATCTCTGTAAAAGGGCTTGCAAGACTCACGTTGAAGACTTGGGCGGCCAGGTTTCGTCATATGCATTAAGATCACGGCGGGATATCATGTAGCGGGCACTCCTGCTTTTTTCCTGAAAGTTTCTTGCAAGCGTGTTTTTGCTAGTCTTGCACTGTATTTCAAATGAAAGAAAGAATAATTACCGATAAGGTTTTGCAGAATTTTATTACAACTTATTTATAATTAGTAAATTCAATCAATTTTAACTCAAATATAACCAATAAAATGTCGCATGTATCGCAGGGATTCGAACCTAAAAACCTATCTACTTATTAATCTATTGCCCGGCAGTCGGTAGCTTTTACGCTCGGCTACTTTCGCACTGTAGAATCCTGAAAAATTTCCCCTATACCTAATAAGAACCAAATAATGATTATAACCATTCTTTTCATTGGCTTCTTTTCCGAAATTGTTTATGTCACAGATTATACTTCAACATACAATTTTTTAAGATAATTGATTTAATTATTTGTCAGATTTATCTTTTTAAAAAAATCTTTGCATATAAGCAATACATTTTTTTTGATAATAATTTTTATTATTTTTAATAATGAACAATATTTAAAACACGTTTACGCATTTTATTATGCAGATTCTTATTTACTAATCATTATTGTAAATTGAAAAAGTCATAAAATTCTAATGAAAAAAAACGTTACCATATACAAAATTATGTAATCACGAAATTCATATTTTCAAGTTTAGAATCTTGCCGACGTTTCGTGAACATTGCAGCTTGGTTGGATTAAGGGGATTGGTCGAACTTGATTGGCTAATCAAGTGTTTTTTAACAAACCGGGAGGAGGGAAAGCCAAATCGGTTTGGTTTTATATTCATTGTCCCTATTGATGTTATTAGGATGTTTAAAGATTTCGATTGCTTCTCTATGTTTTCTTGGAAAAATATTGTATGTCTTTTCGATGTCGGTCGTGTTGTCAAATAGAATGCTATGTCCTGTTTCGATATGATGCTCATTGCTCAGCTAGTGCTGATTGCGTGAAATGTTTCAGTCTGGCTTTACTCTCATGTTTCTTTATACGTTAGCTCACCACACTCCCGGTTTCTCCAATATAGACTCTGCCACACAAGCAAGGGATTTTATATACTCCCGGATTCCTATTTGTTCTGTGATACCTTGGATGTAGGTTATGATGGTAGTCGTTTTTCTCTCTCTTTCTTTAGTAGGTTGTGTTGACTTCTTGTTTTAAGTGTATTTTCTTACGGCATTATCAATTTGTTTGTTTCTGCAATCGTTCTGTATTAGGATTTGTTTGAAGTTTTGTAATTCCCTTTGGAAGTTTTACTTATCTGTTATGGAGACAGCTCTGTATACAAGGGAGTTGATGACCGATTGCTTTTGAGATGGGTGGTGGTGGGAGGAGGCATGTAGGTATCTGTTTGTATGTGTGGCTTTACTGACAACTTCATGTCCTGATGTGCTATTAGATTTTTTGTAAACTAGCACGTCCAAGAAAGGCAATTTTCTGTTTTGTTCAATGTACATGGTGAACTGGATATTAGGGTATAATTGATTGATGACATCGGAAAACTTGTTTAGTTCATCTAGTCCATGTCTCCACATGACAAAATTTTCGTCAACGTAACTTCACAAAAATTTCGGTTTAGGCTTGGATAAGTTGAAGATTTTAGTTTCTAGATGTTCCATTAAGATGTTGACTATTACAGGTGAGATTGGAGATCTCATTGCTGTTTCTGAGGTTTGTTCGTAGAACTGGTTATTGAAAGAGAAGTAAGTATTATTGAAACAGTGTTCCGTCGGAGGTATGAGATCAGAGGGAAAGTTTGCAAAGGATTTAATAATATCGATTGTACCAGAGATTTTGTTTATGCGCTGACGATCGGTCTGAATGGAATGTTGTTTTTGTGAACTTTTGGAAGTCCGCAAAGTTTTGGAGAGATGGGATTAGTAGATATTAATTTATATATTTTTTTGCTGTCAAGTTGAGAGTCTTTCAGAAGCGTTTTTGTTTTGCTGATTATTGATTTTGCAAGGTCTCTTTCAAGTTTTTTATATGTATCGTCAGTTACAAGGTCCATGATTTTGTTGTTATAGTCTTCTTCATGCATTATTACTGTTGTGTTGCCTTTGTCTGCAGGTAATATTATGATGTCTTCATTCAGATTAAGTTCTCTAATTGCTGTTCTTTCTTGTTTTGTTAAGCTTGAGGGGGAAAGTTGTGCTTGGCGTAAGATGTGGGCCGTCCTACGCCGTATGTCACTCGCTTTTTTTCAGGCGGAAGACTATATATTGTGGATCGCAAATTACTGATGATTCTTTCGTTCAGGATTTTGCATGGAGCTACTGAAAAATTATGTCCTTTAGATAAGGTTGAATTCATTTCATAGCTGAGAGGCTGATTAGAGATGTTTTTACTGCGTTAGTTAGTGTTGTGTGCCTCACTGAAGTAATTTGTCAAATTTTATTTTTTGTTTTTGAGTGGAAAGATCTTTAATCCGTTGGTATTGATCAAATGACATGCGGTCCAATGTAGACCAAATGTCAAATCTGAGGGTGTTTGATAGGATAAAGTGAAGTTTTGATAGTTTTTTGGAGGTAGTGTGCAAGACAAATTTGGTATGTTATATTCTTTCTTTCAAGAGAAGCAAACTTTTTTTATATAGAATTGATTTTAATTCAGATGTTCCCAAATGGTTTTTCAATTGTAAGAATTTTGGGACGATGTTGTTGTTCTTGCATCATTTTCAGAAAGCTAAATATGTTAGTAGCTTAGCTTGAGAAGACCTGAGCTTACTACAAGTATTAGTTTTAGTCAAAAAACTCTCCGAAACACCGAATTTTATTATAATGAATCATCGTGAAAGCATTAAATCGATTATTAAAGAACTCTACGGAAGTTTTCTTACTTAAACTAACACTTTTAGTAAGCTCAGGCCTTCTCAAGCTTCTTTAGCTTTTTTGAAACGATGCAAGGACAACAACATCGTCCCAAAATTCTTACAATTGAAAAACTATTTGGGAACATCAAAATCCAAATCAATTCTATATAAAACAAGTTTGCTTCCCTTGAAAGAAAGAATACAACATACCAAATTGGACTTGCACACTACCTCCAAAAAACTATTAAAACTTCACCTTTTCCAGTAAGGGACACACCACTAACTGACACAGTAAAAAACATCTCTAGCCAGCCCCTCAGCAGTGAAATGATTTCAGCCTTATCTAAAGGACCTAATTTTGCAGTAGCTTCCTCAAAAATCCCGAAAGAAGATATCATCAGTAATTTGGAATCCACAGTATATACCCTTCTACCCGAAAAGAAGCGAATAATATAAGAACAAAATCATGGACCTTCTAACTGACGATACATATAAAAAAACTTAAAAGAGACCCCGCAAAAACAATAGTCAGCAAAACAAAAACCTTTCTAAAAGACTCGCATCTTGACACCAAAGCAATATCTAAATTGATACCTACTAATCGCATCTCGCCAAAACTTTACGGATTTACAAAAATGCACAAAAAAAACATTCCACTCAGACCGCTTGTCAGCGCAATAAGCCCACCAACTTACAACCTAGCACGCTTCCTGATCGAAAAACTGAATCCTTTCAAGGAAACTCTATCAAACATTCCAAAAACTGTTTTGACTTTATAAAAAAGATACAACAGATTCACATTCAACCCCAAGACATCCTAGTGAGTTTCGACGTAGTATCTCTGTTTACGAAAGTACCAATCTCTGATACAATCGATATTACTAAATCCTTTGCAAACTTCCCCTTTTATCTCATAGGTTTGATAGAACACTGTCTGAATAATACTTACTTCTTTTTTAATAACCAATTCTACGAAAAAACCTCACGAGCAGCAATGGTATCTCAAATCTCACCTGTAATAGCCAACATCTTTAAGGAACATCTAGAAACTAAAATCTTCAACCAATCCAAGCTTAAACCGGAGTTTTGGTGCCGTTACGTTCACGACACTTTTGTCATCTGAAGACGTGGACTAGATAAACTACACAATTTTTCCGATTTCATCAGTCAAGTACACCCTAATATGCAGTTCATCATGAAAATTGAACGAAACGGAAAATTGCCTTTCTTGGACGTACTAGTTTACAAAAGATCTGATAACACATTTGGACGTAAAGTTTATATAAAACTAATTAATTAAACGAATTAAAGCAAGGTAAAACTCATTAAATTAAGTTAGTAATAATTCAGCAAAGATAAAACTAATTTGGTAAAAATAATAAGTAACCTAAATAATTAAATAATAAACTAACTATTCATTGATTTAAACTAACAGGATTGAGTATTATGGTTAAATACACACAGTTTTATTCGTTTAATATAAATGTTCATTCAAAAAAAAATCTTAACCTAGTTTTACGAAAAAATAGATCACATTCATTATAAAAAATCTCAACGTAGATTTATAGAAGTATTCACTAATAAATGATATGTTTTTGCTGCAATTTATTAATAATTTCTTGAAACTCAGGGCTTTTTAGTGAGTAGTTACTATTAATGCAAAATTGCAGCGCAAGTACAAGATCGTTTGGATCAGTATTTAGCAATATACAACGTTCAAGATAGGATAGCTTCTCCTCCTCCTCATTCTCCTCCTCAACCTCATTCTCCTCCTCATTCTCTTCCTCAACCTCATTCTCCTCCTCCACCTCATCCTCCTCATTCTCGCCCTTATCTATCTCATTCTTAACATCTAATATTAACAGTGAACATTTTATTTTTTTAGCAACTTCCCGTGCTAGCTGTGTAGTGTTGAATGTAATCATTTCAACCAATACAATATTGAAAGCCATCACAGATAAACCGAGAGATACAGTTTTATCATTAGCTCTTTTTCTAAACAAGTGATAATTTTTCTTTATATATGTTAGAATTTTAGATTCAGTGAGCACTTTTTGCTCTTTACAAACCGTTTCTATAATATTTTTCACTATACTCTCTTTAACAATTTTAAGTTTCCTTAAACCGTAGTCCTCGTTTGAAAATAAACATTCTTCAATACAATTCTTAAGACTTTTTAGCATCAGAAAACTCATTTCTCTCATTAAAAATGAGTAAAATGAATTCTGGTCTCTTGTTTGCTCCAATGTCACCAATTTTTCATTAAAATGTGTTCCAAATCGAAGTTGAAAATTCCCACATTTCGGTACTCCTTCCACTGTCTCTCCCAGTAATCTCTTCAGTGTTTCTTCTTCTTCATTAAAAAATGATGCAATGGTTTTGGGAGAACTTTTTGATAGCAGCCAATTTTCTTTATTCAGGGAAATATAACATCTTGAATGACTGCTTATTGATGATTGCTAATTTCAGAAAAACAGACAAACTTCCACCTATATTTAAACCAACTCCAACCAATGCTTGTTCAATGAATAATGAGTTTGATATATGATTTATGTTTCGCGCATCCCGAAACTGCCGAACGCTAAGCGCTCAAGATTTTAATTTAATAAAACGTTCTGCTGTAACGTCAATAACGGTGCCCCACTGAGATCAATATCAAATGAGGTTATTATGACAATGATATATAGCGCGCTGTTTTTTGAACAACTGAACGCTAAGCGTTCAAAATGTAGTCTCAAATACAAAACATGCTTTCGCGAGCGCAAATACCACAGCATGTTTAGTAAATGAAGAATTTAAATTATATATTTTTGAAAGCATCATTTGAGTCCGAAGTATACGAAACATCTTGATTTATGTATATCAAAAATGAGCTTAGATCAAAATTTTGTTGTGATTTATCTCAGGTATATTGTACAACTTTCTAAGAATGAGTTCCCCAAGCTATTCAATTGCAAGCATGACTGCTCATGGTGATAGTGATTATGGTATTTAGGATCATCATGATTATGATTGAAGAAAATGTTGAACCTATTGAAAATCATGACAAGTTGATAAATAAAGGACCCAGCACTAAATGTATGGAAAAATTACTTTCGGTGTATTTGGCTGAAACTTGGTAAATATGTAGATTATAAGAGCCTAATGAAATATCTGGGGGAAAATTAGCAAAAATGGACAGATTTTGCACTATATGGCACTAAGCGCTCATAGTCTGTGAACACAATGAATCCCTATGTATGGTAGAAGAAGAGAGACGACGGCAGAGCGGCGTCAGTACCAAATGCGAGTTTGATAAAGATATATGTTGCGCGCATCCTGAATCTGCTGAAGGCTAAGCGCTCAAGATTTTAATTTAATAAAACGTCACTCCTTTAACGTTAATAACGGTACCCCAGTAAGATCATCATCAAATGCGGTTATTATCATAATGATATATATCGCGCTCTTATTTAAACGACTGAATGCTAAGCGCTCAAAATGAGGTCTAAGATACAAGACATGCTTCCGTGAGGGCAAATAAGGTGCCAAGGTCAGGTCAGAACAAAGCGCGATTATTCTAAATATAAATATGGCGCGCTTCTCAAAATAGCCGAACGCTAAGCGCTATAAATCTGTGAAAACAGTTAATCCCTTTATATGCTGGAAGGATCAAGGTATACCGTAGGACCTGTTGCATCGGGACAAGACGCGCAAAGACGCAGCAGACACCACGTGATGGAAGTCAGTGCTGTATGTATGAAAATTCACCGGCCTGCAACGGCCCGTCAAATATTAGGGTCTTCTACATTTTGAGATACGTCACTACCAGGAGGTGTAGCTAACATTTATTTCTGCGACCTGCCCGATCAAAAGTGGAAACCCGGTCCGTCCCGATCCGAAGATGTTACATCCCGAAATTTTACAAAATTTGATGTAACGCCTAGCTAGGCGCAACCTACCTTACCCCACATCTTTCAGGCTAACTCCATCAACTACAAGCAATAGTATTACCGATCTTCTCTGAGTTTGAACCTAAGTATGGTAACTGCACTACGGTCGGTAAGATAGAAACCGCAAGATACTTAAAGTATTACCATGAAGGGATAAGAACTCAAAGAATAACGATAAGTTACCATATGCTCGATCATTGGGAGACTGTAATTGCAGACTCTACCGTTATGAAATAATTATAATTATATCCATAAGCATGCGAATGTACTTATAATCTTAACAATATAAAAAGTAACAAGTTCAAAGTTAAATCCAAACATAGGGAATATAAGGACACTAAAACATACCGCGCGCTATGCGCGCGGAAATTCTATTATTATGTTACTTAAGAACGCTCAAATTTAAATCCATTCAAATGTGAATTAAGATTTATTAAAATATTTTTCAATGAATTTTTGAATTGAATTATTCATAAAATCAAGATAAATTAGAAGCAATATGCCACCTATTGAAAATATACAAATAAAAAATAAATCTAATTAGAAGCATATATCATTGAAATAAAGCTCCATTTCTAAGGCTAAATACTTACACGGTGTGCCTCGATTGACTTCAACCCAAAAGAGCTTGCATATACCGAGTTTTTTCTGAATATACTTCTGGGATGCCCTACGATCATTTTAAGCCCAAAAAGAAAAAAATCGCTGGTGCCCTTTTTGAGAAAACTCTTTTTTTGATTTTTCTGAAGAGGTTAATCAACATATAGTAATGAAAATAAGTTAAACGGGGAATTTCGTTGGCTCATACCATTCAGTTTGGCATCCAAAAAAGGACTACAGGTGCTGAACATCTTACGGGAACTGAAACCCTTCAATATTTTTGAAAAATGGTAAAAAAAGTGGGAAAAAATCCGTTTTTTTGTTTTGTTTAAATTACCTTATTCCAGTTCATCCTATGTCCCAAACAATTGAACAAAAATTAAATTGCTTGACATTTTCTGCAAAATGAAAAAAAAATCGAATGTTCTATCTCTAAAAGTTTGGAGTTATCATCCTAAGAAGTCTATTTTAGGCGAATAATTTGAATGAAAAAAAAATATATATATATATATATAGTTTTGGGGAAATCACTTATTCCGTATGCATATCTGCTAAAAATTGCCGAATATTTAATTGAAGAAGACTTAATTTTGTGTAGATCTAAAAAAAACATTCCTCTAGCTCTAATAGAACCCAAATTATGGCCTTTCAAATATGACCCTTTTTTATGGAATTTTGTTTAACATGAATTTTAAAAATAAACTTTCTCGCTTTTCAAAAGAACTCATTTCCTCAGCGTTTTAGGTGAATGTATCCACTAAGTTATTTTAAAAAGACTTAATTTTGAGTAGATCTACAAGAAAACAATGCTCTAGCTGTAATAGAACAAAAATTATGGCCCTTTTTTATGAAATTTTGTTCAATATTAATTTTTTAAACAAAATTTATCGCTTTCCAAAAGAACTCATCGAAATTATGGCCTCCTGAAAATTACACTTTTTATGGAATTTTGTTGGAATTTTTTTTTCAATTTTTCGTTTCTGGAGGATGGGACATGGAAAAATGTTTATATCATATTATGTATGTTCTGCTTGAATCAAATGAAGACTTGTATGTATTTAATCAATTTAATTATGAACTGAAAAGTTTTATTAACAATATTATGAAAACATGATTGTGAGCTTAAAATGAGTGAAGGCATAATGCACGTTGTAGCCTGATTGCGTAGTCTGGATGATTCTTAGAGACTTTATATTTTGTCCAGACGGCTTTAAAATCTGAGTGAACAGACTCTATCATGTCCAATGCTCAGAAACTTATTTATTTTTATAAACGAGATATTTTATTTTAAAAATTGATAAGATTTTGATTTGTTAAAAAAAAAGATGATTAACATAATTTCATTACAAATATTCAGAAGGCCATAATTTCCATGCGATTATAGCTAGAGCATTATTTTGTTTTTAGATTTGCTAAAAATCAGGTCCTCCTTAACCTATCTGGTGGCAAGTTTCTCCTGAATTGCTCGGGAAATGAGTTATTTTGAAAAACGATGAATTTTATTTAAAAAATTGATATTGAAAAAATTTCATAAAAAAGGGCCATATTCAGTAGGCCATAATTTTGGTTCTATTACAGCTAGAGCATTGTTTTTTTTACATCTACTCAAAATTAAGTCTTCTTCAATTAATTATTCGGCAATTTTTACCAGATATTCCTAGGGAATGAGTTATTTCCCCAAAACTATATATATATATTTTTTTCATTCAAATTATTCGCCTAAAATCGACTTCTTAGGACCATAACTCCCAAACTTTTAGAGATAGAAAATCCGATTTTTTTTCATTTTGCGAACAATTTCAAGAACTTTAATTCTTGTTGAGGTGTTTGGGACATAGGATGAACTGGAATGAGGCAATTTTCAAAAAACTGATTTTTTCCACTTTTTTCACCATTTTTCAAAAATATTGAAGGGGTTCAGTTCTCTTAAGGTGTTCAGCACCTGTAGCCTTTTCTTGGATGCCAAACTGAATGGTTTGAGACAATGAAATTCCACGTTTAACTTATTTTCATTAAAATATGTTGATTAACCTCTTCAAAAAAATCGAATAAAGAGTTTTCTCAAAAAGGGCCCAAGCGATTTTTTATTTTCTGGCTCAAAATGATCGTGGGGCATCCCAGAAGTATATTCATAAAAAAAACCGGCTTATGCAAGCCATTTTGGGTTGAAGTCAGTCGAGGCACACCGTGCTTATTGAAAATATCAAACCTAATTATTTCCATCTCGAATATCCGAGATTGAAAACATCTGTTTTAAGATCAATTCCAATTCGATCGAAAGTTTGACCTTGTGATTTGTTGATTGTCATTGCAAATGCTACTTTGACTGGAAATTATCTCCTTTTGAATGAAAATGGATAAGTATTTTCACAGTGCAGTGTTATCCGATTGAGATAAGCGATTTCGCCAGGTATTTTAAGCTGGCACAACACTGTTAAGGTTTAGAGATGTAACCTATTTCTTAATTTAGGGTTCATTTAAGGCTAATTTGGGCCCCTATTCCCAAATTTAGGGCTCTATTATTTTTTGTGAATAATAGTGTTTGCGCTAGCTTAACGTTAAGCTAGCCGAACATTGTTGTAAAACGTACTAAAAATGATTTTACAGAAAATTCACCTCACACAATAATTTAGGGCTCATTTAGGGCTCTGGGAATATAATAATCAAAATTGCAAAAAAAAGGTTTACACCATTTTTGTTTAAACAATTTTTGTTTAAACAATCCTACTAACAATGAATTAAAACTATTTATTTTCTTTCCCTACGTTAAGGCTCATTTAGGGCTCCCCGAATATGATATTTGAACATTAAAAAAATTGTTCAAACAATTATTGTTTAAACAAATTTACCCATTTTTTTCATTTCCCATGCATAATTTCAGGCTCATTTGAACCTCCTGAAATGTCGTCGACCGAAAGTCGTGCTAGTAGTAAAGGGCAACTATGGCTCCCCAGCCGTCATACCCCCACTCCTCGTTCGTCTGTCTAGACTGGCGCCTACCCCCACTCCTCGACTGTCTGGGTC
>CAKNYM010046728.1:0-16609 GCA_932195095.1 Andricus curvator
CCTAAAATCAACCGTTCTCGAGTTATTTAAAAAAACATGTTATTGTTCAACACTTTCCCTCATGGCGGCCGTTGCCGTATACATATGGTTGGGGACTTTTTACAGTATCTTTATAAAGTCACCCCCAACGTATCCGTGAGAAAAAAATTCTACTTTTCCAAATTCGTTTTTTTTTAAATTTGTTCCCCGTTGACTGGACTAATGAAGAAAATAATAAAAATGATTAGTGCGCCTTTTCATGGAACAAAATGTGAAAAATTTTCAAATACTTTTTCTAACTTTTTCTAATACATATTTATAATATTTTTCCAAATTAAAAAGAAAATTTCTTTCTTACCTTTGTTTAGCTGGAAAATTAACTTCGACAAAAAACAAAATTTTGAGGCAAGAAAACGACGAAGTCAATCGGAGTTATGTGGTTAGAAAAAATATTTTGAACTCTATAAGTTTGCTTCATGAAAAAAGGCTGCCTAAAACGCATAATTGTACTATTTTAAGGTCTTCGACGTATTTTATTTATTTAAACACTTTATTTTAAACTTAATTGGGCTATCTAAACAGTTCCAATTAATCGAAAATGTTTATTTTGTATTTAAATAATATTTTGAAAATTCCTAATTTGAATTTTAAATGAGTTTTTTATTTAAATGACATTGTTGGTATAAGTATACTATTAAGCCATTTCCCTTTCAGGGTAAAATTAAAATTAAAATTTCAGTTGGTAAAATTATAATTTTGAATTTTAATTTCAAATAGCGCATGAAATACTTTTTATTTTTTATAGCTGCAATTTGTAATTTTAATTGCATAAAATTTAGAATTACTGTTTAGAAATTTGTTGAAGTATTTGCAGAAACCCAACTTTAATGTTTAATCGAATTTTCCTAATTTTGAGTACTTATTTTTTGAATACTTTAATACATCTTTAATTTTCTAATGAATTTCAATCAAATTTATAATGATGTTAATACTTTCAAGTTGATATAAGAAGTTTAAAAAGCGCGCTCAGTTTTTGAAAACGATATCTTTGTAATGATGATGGCCGTCGCGCGCCCACGTAGTCTCCCCGCTCTGTCTTCCGCTATCATCCCGCGTTTACCGCTTTGTTTATAGTTTTCCGCGTTTGACTAGTTATTGTTTTCGGATATAATTTTAAAGTGAAGTGTTTTGAGGTGTTTATGCTTATTGGATACGATCGAGTGTAGCATACAGCAGCTTTCATATCAATTGCAGAGTAGGTATCAGTATACAAACATAACCTTATTTTTTCTTATATTATCGTGCCATTATAATATATCGTGCTCACTATCAATTTTATAGAAATGTAACATTTTAAATAACTTATAATAACTCGGACAGTGTATATTTAGATATATAAATAGTATTTTAGGATTCAGGGTACAGTCGCACGATGATCGCATTTCACACGCACGCGTGCGACCATCACCCGTGCGAGCGATGTGCGTCTCATATGACTCATATCACTCTGATTTTTTTATTTTTCTAATTCAAAGTTTTCTTGCAACTTTTCTTCAGCAACAACACTTCGCGTGATGTATTTTCTTAATTTTTTTTTGTTTCTGCTAGATTAGCTATAACGCGCCTATTTATCACTGTTGATGGATTTTCGCCTCTTAAATCAGAAATATTAATTTCTAGTTCAATCATCCAGTACGGTTTCTCATACATGACGAAAATGTTCTTTTGATATTGAATCAAAAATATCGATTTTTTCATTGTCTAAATAAATGCCAAGACCCATCTCAGCAAACCTGCGTAACGATAATAAGTTATCTGAGAGAGCCTCTGCACAAATTACTTGATCTATTTCCAAAATCTTTTCATCTACTAACCTAATTTCTATTTTTCCCGCTCCCTCCGTTTCCAAATCCGCTGACTCATGTTTATTTGCGCATTTAATTATTGTTCTATCAGACTCATCTAAGGCTTTGAAAATTATTTTCGAGTTAGTGAGGTGCTCAGTCACACCTGAGTCTGCTAAAAACTTGGAAACGAATCTACTTTGATTATCATTTTCAGTTATATCGAATACGCAATTTCTCTTAACATGAAACGCATAATTATTAGCTGAATTTTGAGAATTGTGCTCACCTTTACTGTCTTGTTTTTCCGCTGTGTTTCCACTGTTCTGTTTAGTGGAGTTTCCTTTGTCTCCAGAAGAATTTCCTCGATTATTTACCTTTGTGTAATTTCCTCTACCTCTGCCTCGAAAGTTATTCCATCGACCCCTCTCTGCTTTGTAATTGTTCGCATCATTGTCGCGATTTCTTTTCAAGATTCTCTTTGAAAAATTGTATCTGCCTCGAGATTGATAATTGTACTTACTACGACCTCTGAATGACTCATCTCGTTTAACAGGTCTCTCCGTTGCTCTTGCATTTGGACATTCAGCAGCTTTGTGTGTTGTGAATTCCAAGCAGTTATAACCAGGACCGTTGCAGCCCATATTTTGCATGTCTGGAGTTTGGAGTTCGTAAAAGGGGTGGAAGTGGGGGGGGGGGGGGTTAAATGTTATTTTTTTAATTTTTGTTTATTTCAAAGAGATGGTTCTTCGTACATAATTTCTACAAATAAATGCGTTTATAATTTTATTTAAATCTAATTTATCCGAAACAATCTTGGCGAATATGTAATATCGCCAGATTATTTAGCCGCTTTTGCCCCATTGTGGATCTTAAATACGTTTTCACCACCACCTGCACAAACAAGGCAATTGCGATTTGTTAATTGTAAGTAAATTATATGAATATCAAAAAAATAAGGTTAACGAAACTAAACAATTGTTGACAACTGATAATATCGTAATAATAAGAAATTAGAAAAATGTCATAAAATATAGCTTGCTACAAAATATTCCTCAAAGTTCATTGATTTTTTGCGCGATTTTTGAAATGTTTATGAAAATATAAAAAAAGATCATGAAAAATCTCAATTGTTAGGAAATTTTGAAAACGATGCAAAATTACGAAAAAGCAATGGTTTTTTATAGAATTTTTGTAGAGACACATGTTCAAGATTGGCTTGCCAATGAAATATGTTTTTGTACGTGGACAATAAGGAGAGACGTATTTTTTTAAATTACCATAGCGAAATTTATACATTCTTTATGGAAAGTTAAAAATTGTGAGGATAAAATAAGTCTTTTGTCATTTTTAGTTTAAAAACGCTGCCATTTTTGCAATTTACGAGGTTTCAAGGTTTTTCTTATTTCAGTTTATCCAGTTTTTTTCACTCTTTCAAAATTCACAAGAAAAATTCAAAAATAAAACAAAATGGTGAAGTTATTTTCAATTTTTGAAAGAAATAAAAAAAATTCTCAAAAACCCCACCTTTTTTCAGAAATTTGCAGCAATTATAGGTACTAATATAGTCGACGTACCATAGATTTTCTTTTTGGTAACTTTTTGTTTTTCAAGAGAAATTTTTTTTCAAATCCTTTATTTTTTTACAATTTTTGAGATTTTAAGGTTTGACTTGTTTTAGTTAGTCAAGTTTTTTTTACTCCTTTGAAACGGATGCCAAAAAATGAAAAAAGAATATAAAATGGTAAAGCTGTTTTGATTTTTTTTTAAATTACAACACGACATTTTCTCAAAATATGTAGCTACAATTTTTTTCCGTTAAAGTTTTTAGGAGTGATAGGTAATAAATATTTGAGACGAACTGAGTCTTAGTTTTTTCGCGGAAAAACGAAAGAAAAGTAACCAGATTATCCGTTTCTGACGCATTATATCTTTATGCCCAATAAAATAACATTTTACTGATTTGAAGTAAAAAAATAACAGTAAACTATTTTTTATTCTTTCTTCATTTATCTCGTCGGCTTTGTAAAAGAGAAAAAAACTTGAAAAACCGAAACAAGAAAAACTTAATATCTCAAAAATTGCAAAAAGGCAAGGTTTTGAAAATCAAATAAAAAAAAAAAATTCCTTCCGAAAAATACAAACTCCAGCCGATTTATTCTGGAATTAACCCAATATACGAACCAATATATTCTTCTAAAACTTATTAAACGTACGGTTTTCGGTATCGCAGTCAGTTCCCTTCTTCTTTTGAGTAGTGGTTAAGATTTTATTTTTATTTTCTATATCACAATTATTATTTTCACTAACATTAAAAGAGCTAATGCTATTAGCGGTATGGCTATTTCCTTCTGTTATCGATGGAAGAAAATTGGAAGAAATTATACCTGCAAATTTGAAATGTTGACAATCGAAAAGTTTTTCTTCAGAAATCGCCAGAATTCCTGATTTTTCTGACTATTTCTAACTATTCTTTAGTAGAATTTTAAGTAGAATAAAAAAGAATATTTAAATAAAAAAATAAATCGGGTTATTTTGAGAAATTGAATTTTGACAATTTTGGAAAAAAAAGGTTCTGACTAGTATTACGGAATTTTCCGTAAAAATAACCGGTCAAGTAAAGAGCTAGGGGGCCAGTTTCAGGAAATTTTCGGTAGCGTTAGTCCTGAACGAACTGGAATCTTACAGAAAATTCCGTAACGGTAGACAGTTCAACAAAAAAATTAAGACGCTGTCAAAAGTGATATTTGAAAATATAAAAAAAAATGAAATTTTGAACATCTTTTTTTAGCAAAATATTGGAGATGTTTTTTTCTTTTTATAAGTTGTGCAAGTTTATAAAAAATTGAAGAGAGGAGGTTTGACGTTTCTCAGCCCGGCGTGGAATATGTAAATAAGTCGATAACTATTTTTTTTTAATTTTTAAAGAAAGAATAAGTGTAAAAAAATATATTATAAAACTTTCAACTTACGGTTTTATTCATCACAGTCTATTTCCTTCTTCCCTTGCGTGTTTACGTTTTCACTTCTATTTCCGAAATCACATTTTTTATTATCACTAATATTACAAGAGCTGAAGCAGTCATCTTTCTTACGCAGGAAAAATGGTCTAAAAGCTGCGTTGCTTTATCACTTTTTCCTCCTTCAACTTCTTCTCCATTGCTAACATTCGTGTCTGAGAACTCTCGCCTAATAATTAGGCCAGAGTTTTGGCCCAATCATTGTGTTTCTACTCGTGACACAGGTATATTGTCAAAGTGACCGAAATAAGTGGAAATAACCATAATCATAGGGGGGAATCCCGTGCCCAGACTGACGGGCTCGGCGTGGGGCCCTTGTTGAGCGACAACTCGAGAACAATAAATTTAGAACTATAAACATCCAAATTTTACAAGCCCATGGTGACGACCCATGCAAACTTGGAAGTTTAAGTTCTTCATCAAAGGTCAGGTACTTAGTGAAGTGCGTGAAGGGTACACAAAACAAGGTATCACCGATACCATTGCCGAAAAGAGAAATCGAAAACGAACAGTGCACAACCCAAACAAGAGATATATTTTTGAAGCAAAAGTAAATTTTTTTATCTTTCCGTCCAGTTTTCCATGTATGGAATTTCCATGGTTGAAGATTTACATGTCTGGAGTTCTTCATGGCATCCATGCTGGCTGCGCCTGGTTTCTCGTTGCTTCGTCTTGTAGAACAAGAAGTTTTAATTGGTCGTATGTGAGCCTTTTTTCATTTGTACCCCTTTTTACAAAAGGAATCACTTGTATCTGTGGTACAGATATCATAACTGCATTATAAAACGCATCTCTTTTCTCCTTTTCCGAAAGGGGAGTAGCACCGGGAGAATTTTCGTAGTTTCTAACTACCTCTTCCAAATTTCCACAAAATCGTGCTGCGCTCGTCTTTCCTATAATATACTTCATATTATAGATTTGCTTTCGTACCGAATGAGATGTCAAATTAACTTCACACCTTTTTAAATCTTTTAATTTACTTAGAATCTCGACTGGATCTTCAAGATGCATCACCTTCGAGTGATAATGCTGGTCAAGATGATTGATCATAATATCCCAAACTTTAAATTTTTGATCTTCTAATTGAATATTATTAAATTCACTCATTTTAATTGTTTGATCAATTATATGTAATAAACCACAAGCCCTAAGTTCCGAGGATAAATAATCAAAGAAATGTTCGAACTTGATATTAGTGGTTAGCTTATAATCACGTCGTATACCGCTCCCCTTGTTCACGATTTCTAATTTTAAAGTTTCTTTAATTTGATTATTCAAAGAATTATTTTGATCAGGTTGTTCTTCTTTTCTTACATCAACAGACTCCCTCTCGGATGGTAAATTTTCTTTATCATGATTTGAATCGTTCATCAAAATATTAATTTGTTTTCTAACCTCGTTAGAAATTTTGTCTTTCGAGTCAGAATTTTCGTTTGGTAGCTCATAATCAATTGAAATGTCATCTGAGTCTATTACCTGTCTATTTTCATCCTTTTCTAGATCATATGCGTTCACTAGTTTATTAACGACTGAATTTATTCTATCAACCTGTTCAGACCACTGCTCACGATGAATTTTCAATTGATCGGCTACCGTGTCCCCTTTTTTCACCTCTTCTTCTCTGGTTGACCAACAGATTTTCTGTTTTTTGTACCATTGAACTAATCTTTTTAAGTACTTCAGAAAACTGGTCCATGGTGCGAGTAGCAGCAGCAGTAAATTGTATCATCGATTTAATAACTTCTGACATTTTTCCATTCTGAACATGAAGTTTTGAGTCAAAAGGAAGATCAATTTTAATTCTGTCAGTATTTACCTCCTCAAGGTGGTTTTTAGAAGTCATAGAGGCCAAATATTTGGGGTCGATTGCAATTTTTTTTTCATTTATAATTGTAGGCAGAGTATTGTTTTTATCTGCTGCTCGAATGATTGGGTCAGTTGCACTCACCATACTGATTGCATCTCTCTCACCTCTGTTGCCCTCCTCGCCTTTTAGATTGACTCGCCCTTCAATGCCTGTATTGCTCTCACCGTTTATTTCTTCTTCAATCTCATCATGCACACCTGTTGACTCATCATTCAAGCAGTCATCTGAGTGGCTTTCCATCCTTGGCATTATTGTGGTCTGACCAGCCAAGATCTTTTCCCAGTAAGAAGGCTTGAATTGAAAATAATTGCGAAATTCCGATTTCAGCGTCAAAATAAACATTTTTCTATACTATTTAAAACCTGATTCTTCCACCGACCTCCAATCCGCAGAAGAGTGATACATTTTCCAAAAATTTAATTCCCTGCAGTTCCCATAGCGACAACAACGACTCTCGGAATTATTTTTTGTTCAAGAAAGAGGACAAAATTTATATTTATTTAATTTCTTCCAGTACCTTCAAAAAATATCTATAATTAATTGTTTTTAAATTTGTAGAGTAGGATACATTTCAAATTTATTTAATTCCTTCCATTTCTTTCAGAAAATATGTATATTGAATTGTTTTTAATTCGGCAAAGTAGAATTTATTTTTAATTTATTTAATTCCCTCTAATACCTTCAGAATAAATCTTTATGACATTGCTTCAAACTCCAAAATGTAGCATATATTTCAAATGAATTTAATTCCCGCTGATACCTTCAGAAAATATCTGTTTACAAATATTTTTAATCCTTTTTTCTGAAATATAATTTTAAAAGTTTCAATTTTCGTTAATTTTATGAATAAGATTTTTGGTATCTTTAAATAAATAAAAATATAAATAAATTTAATATAATATACTTTTCGAAGGTAAAAGCTATAAATAAAGTGAAAAAGGTGGTTAAACTTAATAATTTTAAGGATTGTAATGATAATTACATAAATCTTTAACTGATCAAAGATTGTAAAAAATGGTTACTGTTAAATGTATACATTTTATTAAGTTGTAAATAAATAATTAATGAATTAAAAATATATACAAATAGAGTAATAATAATAATAAATTAATAATGATTATAATTTTTGAACCGATTCTGCTTAGAAATTAAGTAAGTTTCAGAATTACGATTCTAAAACACTTATCCTTAAAAGATGGGCGTTGAAAAACTTGATTTTTTTTTTAAATTCATTTGATCAAACTTTATTTGACGGGCTTTTCTCAAAGAAAAGTACTGAGCCACTGTGGGTCTTAACATGATATAACCCAACCCGAGTCAAAGTTTTAAATATCGTTTTAATTTCCTTATACTCTGCATTACTAGTATTGGATATTATAGATAGTATATATATATAGTATTTTTCGTATATAGTATAGGTAACTAAAAGTTTTCGGCGCCAGTTTTCAAATGTTTACAAGTTTTTGACAGATCTAGCAGGAGTACGTAACCTGACTTAACCTCGGAATGATTAATTATAATTTATTTAAGAAAATGGCGTATAATGTACGTATATAAATAAATAATATAAAATATATTTTTATTTCCAATTTTCCAATTGCAGCTTAGACAGTTTTGGAAGAACTTATAAAATATATTTTCATTTTGAATTTTGTGAAAATGTGCTTCGAAACATGTATACGTTCTCAAATCTTGAGGCACTCGTGTTTCGAAGGATTCAAAGAATCTTACATTCATTCAGATTATATGATATATCCTGTGTGCGGTCATTAATAACAGAATATTATAATTGTTCAAATATAGAATGCTATCATTAAATATTCAATCTAATAAAATAATTAAAGTCCTACAAATTATTTTAAAGTATATTCAAGAGGTTAAAATTAATTTTATCTAATCTTTATAATTAGTAGAAAACTTCTAACTCATATTACAACTGTTAATAATAATTCAATTAGTGAGGCATATTTCTCAATCTCTCATCAAGTGATAAAAGACCTCACACTATTTCATTAGTAACTTATTTCTACTGATTGAGATTGAGAGAGATTGTTCTTTGTAATGATGAATTACTTGCCAAACAATATCCTCTGATATATCACATTCTATTTCTCCGTCCATATTTTCTTCATCAGTACTTTCTACGTCCATTTCTCCGTTATTGATTTCCCATTTTTAAATAATGTCTAAATAAAATCTTTCCGCGGTTAAGTCAGGTTACGTACTCTTGCTATAAGATCTGTCACAAACTTGTAAACATTTGAAACCTGGCGCCAAAAACTTTTAGTTACCAAAAATATGAAGAGTAACTAGATGTCCGGCCAAATAACTGTCCGGAGTTAAATGTCCGCTATGTGTGAATTAAGCCCGTGAGGTGAAGGTAGGAAAACCCGAAGTTAGTGTAAAATTATTAATTATTATTTACATTGATATTTCGTCTGAAAAAAATTCTCTCTAATCAGCATATCGAAATTTGTTTCTAAATATAAATTTTGAAGTAACAAAATCAATTTTTTAGTCCAGAAATAATTAATTTGTCAATGAGAAATCATTAATTTGATTCCAATTTTACTTTAGAACATAAAAACGTCATTTTTCTTAAACTTTTGCTTCTCCGATTCAAATTGACGTCTTATTGGAACTATCATTTTTTTTATGAGATGACATGGAGGTTAGTTTTGTCTTATTTTCTTCTTTTCCCACACAAACTAAAATGTCTTTGTTGTATTAGATGAATAAACTGGGCAGTTTATTGATCTCATACAACTTTTAATTTTTTTTTTTTAGTTTTTTTCCAATTTTTATTATATTATTGATAAAAATGTCTTTTGTATTATTTATGGCTTGAATTGATTCATTGCTTTATCAAAGCAATATGAAGTACCCGAAAAAAATCGAATTAGAAAATGATTAGAAAACCCTTAACCTGTTGAGAAAGAAACTTTTTGCTAATAGAAAAAAATAAGGCTTAAAAAGTGAAATATCGGCAAACATTAAATTCATGGTTCACCCGCGGGGTTCTTATAAACGTTTTTGTGCCCAACAGACAATTACTTACTCGAAACAGATAATATTTACACGTGACCGCGTTTCTATCCGACAATATTTTGACATTTACTACTAGAGTTTATGTTCACCTTTTTTCCATTACATACCTGTTCATGAAGCACTCCTATTTTACCGATTTTTTAAAAAGATTTCGGAATTTTTTCGACAAATATAAATCTTTTTAATTGTCCAATTGCGCGGTATTTGTTAAATTTCTACTTGTTCTTTTTAAATGAAAACCCGAGCTTACTTCATGCCATGTGACTTTATTCAATTCTTTTGATTAATTAGTATTCCAATGTACACTGAATCATCAACAACAACATTAACACAGGCATAAGTAATATAATCCACCGGGATTACAAAAGTATCATTTGTTTGGTTACATCGTTTCAAAAAACGAGTGGTGAGCGGTCGCGTAGAAATTGAGAAGAGAGTGAATGGAGAGTGAACAGAAAGTGCAGACAATAAAAGCTTACTCTCGCCTCACCTTCAAAAATTACGAATTGGGAAATCCTCGCAAGTTTCGAGAGTGAGGCGAGAGTGAAATCTCCATTTCCAGACTTGACAGAACTTTCGTTTCATTTTCTATTCGATTTCGTTTGATTGTCGGCTCAGTCTCGAAAATAGAAATTCAAACGAAATTGAAAACTTCGACTCGGGAAAGGTCCTTGCCCTGTAAATATTCTTGTAGATTTTGAATGTGGGTCTTTTAGAAAATCTACTTTTTAGGTTCAAAAATTGTATTTTTAGTTTTTTTATTTAAGCCATGCGTATCGGCATAATAAAAACTATATAATAGGATTTACATGACAAATCGAGAAGAACAATTAAATTGCAAGGAACTTTGGGTTTAATCATGTGGGTGCCATATTGAATATAGGTAGTACACATTTTTCTATAAAATAGAATACGACTCATTACTGTAGAATATTTCGCACAATGTTTAGAATATAGTACTACCAATAAAAAAAATGTTAATATAATTACAATTATTTATTTCACTACCCAAATGCCACTTATTAATTAAAAATTATAAAATATTCGCTAACAATTAATTTCCATTTTAATTCAACCCAGCGTTTTTATATTTAATTTATTCAAATCCATTCTATTCCTTCTTTTGCATACTCGAACGTTTCAATCCCCTTCAGTACCGTTCCGTGCAATTTTCGACGTTCATTGGACAGATAAAGTTAAAGTTCTTCGAAAAGAACGCAGTACATTTACACGTAGCCTTAATATTGCACAGAATAATTCAAAGGAAGAATCTATTATCATGAATTAGTGTGCTTAGTGGCTTACAGATAAAGTTAAAGTTCTTCGAAAAGAACGCAGTACATTTACACGTAGCCTTAATATTGCAAAGAATAATTCTAAGGAAGAATCTATTATCATAAATTAGTGTGCTTAGTTGCTTACAGATAAAGTTAAAGTTCTTCGAAAAGAATGCAGTATATTTACACGTAGCCTTAATATTGCAAAAAATAATTCAAAGGAATAATTTATTATCATAAACTAGTGTGCTTAGTTGCTTGTAGATAAAATTATTTTTTTCTCCAATTATAGATTCTGGCAGGTACAATGAATGTTTAAATAATTTAAGCTTACTTGAAAGTTAAATTGAAAGTTACTCACCACATGAGCAAATTCAGTTTCTCTAACTTATCATCCGCAATAATCAAAATTTTTCGATTAAACTGTGCAATCTACTATCGTTTCATAAAAACTGTGGTAGATCGGCTTGTTTCAGTAAATTATATCAATTATTGCGAAATAAAGTTGGGAAATTGAATTTTCTCATATAGTAATTATCACATGCCTTCAATAACTTCTACAGGTGGCTAATACTGCAAGAAGTAATTAAGAGATATCTATTATAATTAAATAAAGTCTAATGCATTTAACAGTGTTGTTGTTTCTAAATTAAAACGCTAAAAATACTTAGTGATCCCCTGGTAAAGTACTCTGGGAAATGTTTTGGATAGGAATTCATCTCAAACTATTCCGGATCCATCCGCAGTCTGAATCTAAAAAAAAGTCTTAAATTGACCCGGACTGAGTCAGATTCATTTTCAATCGATTTGCATCAAACGAGATTAAACGAGAATGCTTCGGATACAGGAATGATTCGGAATAGTCCGGATTGGTCCGAAATGAAATCCTCTCCGAAACTTTCACCAGGGATCACAGGAACATTCTGTAATCAAAAGTATAAGTTAATTTGATAATCACTGTGACACATACCTTTGTGGTTGCAAAAAAAAATGAAAACAAACTAATGATTCAAAAACAAGTAAAAAAACGGATGTGCTAGTTTTAGTTTGGGCTTGATACGAATCAACACGAACGAATTTGACTTATGTTTGCGCATATCCTATTAAGTTTCGTCAAACATATCCGCTTTCTTGTCATTTTTACTCTTCTTGTTGAGATCATTGATTTTTTGACTCAGAGTGGAACGTACATTTTTTGCTTCTATGGCTATTTTCCTATTACCTTTAAATCCTTGAGAGCGTAATTTATCTTTAAACACCTCTGGAATAAGAAAATGAAAAAATCATAATTCAATCTTTGTCGCAGTTCTTACAATATCAAACATTTCAACAATGCAAGACAGTTGTCTGAAAGGTATTTAAAATTTGTATGAACTTACCTTCCATAGCTTTTATCATTTTGGATTGAAACTTCATTCTGACCTGCCCATCGTGACGAGGTTTTGCCTTTTTTTCGTCTAAGCACATATTTTTAAGTTCATCTCCCCAAATTGCGGATGCCAGAGCAATGACGAATGGTCCATGCTTCTGAATGTTATTGATACTCTTCCACTCCTCTTTATTCGTCCGCCGAGATATGTCTGTAAACATGTAAAAAACCACGTAATTATATTTCATGGAATTGTCTCTCTAGATCACTTATAATCTAAGAATAAAATATCGGACCAATAAGACGCAAATATACATATAATATCCAAGTAATTTTCCGACATTTTTCCGGTTTACATAATTAGTTGTCGCTCATGAAAATTTACGATTATAAGTTTTAAAATTGAAATTTTTTCAATTTAAAGTATTTACAACTAAAATATATTAAATAAACAATTAAAGGATTCAAAAAGAAATCATTTCAATTTCAAAATTTAAGATGTTTTCCCCATAATAATGAATGATTCACAAAACATTGGGACGTAACAAAAAAGACACTAACATTGAATAATTTCAATTATTATTAATACCGTAAAACCAAAGTGAAATTTTTTAAATTATGCAAACAAAGAGCGCATGAAATTTTTGTAAGAGAACTCCAAAATTAGGCACAACGTCAGATTCTGAGAAACGTATACGAATTTGAATTATCCGAATTTAGATCCTCAGTTTTGCCTGCAGCCTTCTGCTTATCACAACTTGGTCCTGGATGTTTTGTCACGTTTACTATCGCGTTCGTACTTTTTTCTACCTCCCAATCCGAGGGATGTTGTCCTTTCTTTTAGCTTGCAGTTACGTTTTCCATATTCGAAAGTGGATTGTGACTCTGTTTGAAATTCTCATTAGGAGAATCTACCTCTCTAATCTCTTGATTTTCAGTGAAATCATTATCGTCAATCGAATTTTCTTTGTCACTGTCATCCAATGTGAGAGAGCTGTTTCTATTCTTGTTTTCTATATTTGGTGGAAAAAATAGAAATTTATTGCGTATTTAATGAGAAATAGCTTAGAACAAAAGTGGTTTAAATTTAAGAGGGTGCACACTCTAGTAGATTGTGATTAACGCTGTTGATATTTTTCGTGTCTACTGAATGGTGGCCTCCATTAGTATTTTGCCATTATTATTATTGTACCTTTAACTTCATTTCGACATCCTCATGTTCTTCTACTTCATCCATACGTTGGAGAACTTTTTGAGATGGTAGTTTCAATCGAAAACCATTCTTCGAAATTTGCTCCACCACATCCGCTTCACTTGCTAAAAATAATTTTTTAATCAAAATTTTAATCAAATCTTCATCAAAATAATTTTGCTAGCGGCTAGTGGTCATCCATTTATTACGTAACTCTTTTCTTTACGATTTTTGACCCTCCCGCTCCCCATGTAACGCTACCAAAACCATAGACAAATGGGCCCCCCCCCCCCCGGTCTATTGAGCTGGCACAACACTATCGGCGGATAGAGAATTGGTCTATGCCATACTTTAGGGCTCATTTAATTTTAAATAATAGACAAACTAAAGTTTTCATTTTGGTCAATTTAAGAATAGAAATTTACAAAAAATACAAAATTACAAAATAATACAAAAAAAATGTTAAATACAATAACAAACCAGACAAATCAAATTTTGTATTTAAAATAGTAATAATTTTTCGAGCTGGAAAATGGAAGGGGGAAATTCTGCCGCACCCTATCCCTTTCCCAGCCTAATGCTAAGTTAATTTATAATAATAATTTATAATAATTGTTAAAACAATTTTTAATAAATTTTGTTCATCATATTTCGTGAGTCCTAAATGAGCCTTAAATTAGGTGCCGCAGAAAAGATTCGGTTCCCGAAACTTGTTTACGTATTTTTTAGACCGTTAAGCTGTCACAAGAATATATTTAAAAACAAAAATGAATAAATAGGTAGAATATTTTCACTATTCGATCCGGGATATTCAGAGAGTCTTAAATGAGCCTGTAATCTTGGCTTCAAAATAAATCTGCTTAACAATTTTTTTCAAAAATTGTTTAAATAATAATTGTTTGAAGAATTGAAAAAAAATTGTTTATGATATTTCGCGAGCCTTAAATGAGCCTGAAATTATGGTGGTTAAAGGAAATTTTTAAACTACATTTGTAGTATGTTTTGTAGGATGGTGGTGCCAGCTTAACGTTAAGCCAGCACAAACGACCTTTTTCAAAAAAAATGTTCAGCACAACATTTAAATTATGGCGTAGGACAAATCTCTATCCGACATTAGTGTAGTGCCAGCTTAATGGACCCCTCCCCCTTCGTTTTTTTATGGTTACTTGATATTCATGAATCTATTTTTTTACATTCTGATCTCAATGAGGAGGTATTGCTTTTATGCGAAAAATAACTTTCGCGTATTTCATTAAATGTCGACGTTTTGAGGCCCCCTGAGTCAGAAAAAAAAGTTTTTACGTCGGTGTCTTTGCCGTCGTTGTCGTCATCTGTATACCGGATAACTTTTGAAAGACTAATCAGATCGAATTGTGCCTTGAAACACAGTTTTAGCGGCCAAAAAAAAAGATCGAGTTCGTTAACCAGCTATTTTGGTTGAAAATTCAAAAAGTTAGAGCATCTTCAACAATTTTGAGACCATTTTTTTCAAGATTTAAAAATTCAATGAACGGGTGCTCGTAGTACCTATAAACTAGAACAATTTATCCTGATGACTTTCTTCGATCAAAAGAAAATTGTCAGAGTTATAGCATTTTCAAAATCCAAAAAAACAAACGAAAATTAACATTTTAAGCCAAACAACGCACGAAATGAAAAAAAGTCAAGAGAAGAAAAACGTTGCTTTTTGAAAGTCCTACCAGATTATAGTAACAACTTTTTGAATTTTTTCGAAAAATCGAAAATTAAAATTTTGATCACACAAAAAATAATGAATAATCAAAAATTGCATTTTGCGGTCAAACTATGCAAGATACGAAAAAAATTGTGCACCCAAAAAAGAGCTACAGATTTTGTATTAATTATTATTCGATAGGATGCGTAGTTTTTGTTTTATTAGTAAAAAACGACATTGAAAATAAAAAATAGTAGATTGTGCTACAAGTGCGGAAAGTAGGCAGTTCCACACGAGTGTGAAGTTTGCTATACGAGAAAGAGGCGAGTCGAAGCGGAGTTGTAGGCGAGTCGTAGGCGAGCTGTAAACGAGCCGAAGACAAGCCGGAAACGACCCGAAGATGAGCCGATGGCAAGTACTGTAAACTTCACAAGAGTTGCAACTGTATACTTTCAGCACCTGTTGCACACGATATTTTTTGTAACGAATGCAGGAAATTTTCGATTTGAGAAACAATAAGAATAATTTTTTTGGAAATTTATGGTAATTTTTGGAAATTTATGGTAAAATTCCCAAAAATACCAAAAATTTCCGGAAATTTTCGGTGAATTTGTATATTACCGAAAAATTTTCAAAAATTCAAGGTATCCAAAGGTTTTTGGAAAAAATTCGAGAGGACCCCGCACCAAATGTACAGAAAAAAGCCTTATGATAAAAAATTCTAAAAAAAATTTTTTCTTGTATTTTCGAACCTGCAAACTAAAAATTCGAAAGAAAAATGTCAGAAAGATCGACAGTTTTTAGACAAACACTTGTCCAAAGTTTCGATTTTTACATGTATTTTAATGAAAAAATGCTTATTTTAGCAAAGTGTTTTTTTTCCTCAAAAATGCTATGATAGATTTGACTAAAACTTTTATATTTTGACGATCAGGCGTACCGAATCAAAAGATTTATACCTACGAACTAGAAAGATTAGCGATTCTTTGGGTCTACAGCATTTCTTTGGGGGTGTTTTTTACCCTAAACATCCATATGTAACTTAATCGTGCAGTAATAAATTTAAATTAAAAATTCAAAGATTTTTCGGGTTTCAATCGTGTGCGAAACTATGAATGTTGCCGACGTTTCGTGAACATTGCAGTTCACTTCTTCAGGGCTGACCTGAAACTGAAGTTTCAGGTCATGTTGTTCTTAGGTATGTATTCTCTACGATGCCTGTGATTGGCCAGAGTGCCCCCTGGTGTGGGCTGGTTGAACTTGATTGGCCAATCAAGTCTTTTTTAAAAAGCCCGGGAGGACGGAAAGCCAAATCGGATTGGTATTATATCCATTGTC
>CAKNYM010046728.1:30743-55333 GCA_932195095.1 Andricus curvator
ATATATATATGTTAGGTTAGGCTATGTGTTTACAATAAGTTAAGAATGTGTCTCTCGTGTATCCTCCTTCCGTCCTTTCCTTCCTTCCTTCCTTCTGATATAAAAAGTGGGTTAAATGTGGAAGCCGCCCCTCCATATAAATCGGAATCTTTTTTTTTCGTGTTGGAAACGACGGCGCACTTTTGTTTTTAACGGACTTTATTTTCGCAAATTTTGAAGATTCTCGACTACTGTCCCGTTCAAGAATTCTACGAACATTTTCAGAGCAATGCAGAGAATTGTCTGCCGCAGAGTAATGCAGAGCATCTCTGCATTTTTGCTGAAGTGCTTCAATTTAAACAGTAAAGCAGAGACTTTTACAGAGTATTTGCGAATATTCTTTGCAGAAAACTCGCTGAGAAATGCATGAGAATGCAGACCATTTTTTGAAGAAGAGTAATGCAGAGTTGTTCTGCATTTATGCTAAAGTGTTTCAATTTAAGCAGTAATGCAGGAGACGTTTGCAGAGGACTTGCAGAGCTATTGCAGGGATATTATGAAGTAATTTGCAGAGAATTTGCAGCGAATTTTTTCCACCAGGGTAGACATGCCAGGGGTACAGAAATAAATATAATATACATTTGATATAAAAGAGTTGAACTCAATGTGGAAAAGTTCTCACTTTGGACTAAATCGAGTGCGAAGCACGAGATATTTGATGAGGATGTGTTCGTAAAAGCCCAAGGAGCTTTAACAAAAGAGAATTCACAAACACCTAATGACAGTTGTCGATGCTTTGACCTTTAATTTCAAAAGGTCAGTGCACAAATGTGGAGGAAGTACAAAGACCAAGCGCGCAGCGCGAGGTAAATACATTATCGAGCACGAAGCGCGAGATAAATATCCCTAGCGGAAGAAACGGAAAGACTCGGAAAGAAGGTTCCGTTCCGACTCTTTCCGAATTATATGGGACCTTTTGCTTCCGAGTTCTTTCCGAACGCCTCTCTTTCCAAAGGTTTCCGACGTATTTCCGAACTTTCTCCGAAGTGTCCCACTGCATCTACTTCTTTCTGAACCTTTCCCATTTCTTTCCGAATAAATGTCGCAGTGTCCCAATAGCTTATTCCAAATTTTCACCTGTGTCCCACTAGTTTATGTTCGTTCCGAATGTTCCGATTTCTTTCCGAATAAATGTGCAATGTAAACTATAAATTAAATGATGTAATTATTATATATGTATTATATATATATATATATTTATTTTCAAATAAATAAATATAATAAATAATAACATATAATTTACTAATAAATGTATGAAATTTTTTTTTAATTAAATGAATTGAATATTAATTAGAATAAATGTATAAATATAATGAAATATAAAAAGAAATATAACTAAAATAAATATAAAAATAATAAATATATTGTTATTCATGTTCTTATTATATATATATATATATATATATATATATATATATATATTCAGAAATTTTCAAACAAATATTTGAATTTTTAAGGAATTCTTCATCTTTATAGTTATACTTTCAACCAAAGAAATAAATTTTTAAACAAAATGATGAAATATTAGTGAATTAATGAAAAAAATTAATGATGAATATTAGGCAACAACAAAATTAATATGTGACCGTCCGCGAAGAAAGGGACCTTTGCGGAAAAAATCGATTTTCATTTTCTTACGCCAATCGATAGTTTCTGAGTTACTCTTTCATTTACAATAATCAGGAATTTTTTAAGTTAATTACTTTTCTTGTTATTAAGCTACAAACATAGGCACGATAAGCGTACGCGGAGACCGAACGGGAAGCCTACGAAAGCCAGCCCCACCACTTACCACTACAGCTGTACGCGACGTGTCCCTGAGCTCCACTGGCTCGTGCCGAAAAGTGTAGTGGTAAGTGGAGGGTGTGCTTTTCGTAGACGCATCCCCACTACTCAAATGCTGGCTTGCGGGCTCTGCTACGATCGCCCGTCCTGCAAAATTCAGCTTTGACGCATTAGGTCCCTTTCTTCGCGGACGGTCACATATTCTATCACAAAAAGACGAACTTTCAACGAAATACTGGAATTTTTAATCAAATAGTTGAATTTTCAATTGAATAATATAAATTTTTAACCAAATATTAAATTTTTCAAACAAAAAGATTATTTTCGACAAATTATGGTTATATTATGAAAAAGAAAGATTTCTTAACTGAAATGATGGATCATCACCCAAAAAAAAATAAATGTTCAACAAAGTAGTTTCACTTCCAAATATGTATAAGTTGTTGTATTTCCAATAAAAAAAGATGAAACAGATTAATTTTCAATCAAACAGTTATGATTTTGAAACAAAAAGGTGCAAATTGTACCTAAATATATGCATTTTTAATCCAAAAAGACAAATTTTCAACAAAACAGTTGAATTTTCTACCAAAAAGAATGACTTTATAACAAAATTGCTGAATTTTCAACAAATTAATAAAACTAACATTAATTGTCAAATTTTCTTCTGTATGTCTCACTGTTATTCATTCTCTATTGAAAATAAACGGTCGTACACAGACTTTTTGTGAAAACATATGAATAGGAAAATTTCATAACTATTAGGAAAGCCTTTTTTACTTCCACATTTCAAATATTTCATTTGCGCAACTATCATTTTCAATTACTGTATTTCCTTTTTTCATAAAATTGCTTTTTTGTATTGGAAAAAAAAACTGTATATGAGATATAATTTGCCCTACGCTGGACTTGTACAAGAATCACTTGGCTCCATTTCTATACTGACACTAAAAAAAACAGATTTACTCCAAGAATAACTGCACATAATAATGTTTGACTGAAAACACAATGGGAAAATAGGTACTTCCGAAAATTTGTATGATTCTAAACAAAAATCTTGGGACAATCGCTATCAGTGTCTCTTGCGTCGTCATTTTGTTTCTTCGATTTCATTCATATCGATTATGGCTGGTATTCGATTGCACTGAGCTCGATTGAACCAAAGATCATTTGTAGCAAAGCAATTAAATGTGATTATATTTTTTGTGAGATCTACAAGAATCATTATATCATTGGCAGAGGTTGACGCTCATTAACGACATTTTTTTAAACTTATAATGACATTCAATTGTTTTGGTTCAGTCGAGTATCAGTGCAATCGAATACTTACTATCGATTGGGTTTATCGATTGCCCAACTGGAAGCGAGTGAGTGAGTAAGCGACAATCTTAGATCAAAACGGCGCTGGAGACAAGCAGAGACGACGAGATGCTGTCAGAGCTTTCCCAAAGATTCTTGATTGAAATCACAACAAATTTCGGATATTCCTATTTTCTCATAGTGCTTCCCAGTGTTTGCAGTAAAACGTTATTGCGGGCTCAGTTACTTTCTCAGTTAACCTTGTTTTTTATTGTGAATATGGAAATCGATCAAAGTGACGCTTCTTATGGCTTTTCATCATTCAGTCCAGCTCAATGCAATTTATATTTCATAGTGTATTATTTTTACCATACAAAAAAGGAATTTTATGAAGGACTTCTTATAGTAATTACAAATGAGTGATGGGTAAATGGAATATTCGAAACTGGAAAACTTTAGATGTTATAATGTGCAGCAATAATGTACGTAACGTACGAAAGTCAAAAAGGCTTTCTGAGCTACGAAATTGATCTATTTCTAGGTTTTTAGGAATCGGCTGCGCTGGATTCAACAGAAATCAATAGGATTACTGCAATTTAAAATGCTTTGGAGATAAAAATATATTATAATTACGAGAATACCTTTATATATTTTTGTATTCGATTCGGAAAGAAATTGGATACATTCGGAAAGAGTAAAGTGGGAAGTCATTCGGAAATGATCGGAAAGAAGTCGGAGAGTGGGACATTCGGAAAGGTTCATGGGACAGCTCGACGTTCAAAAAGAAATCGGAAGCAAATGTCCCATATAATTCGGAAAGGATCGGAACGGAACCTCTTTCCGAACGAACCCTTTCCGAAATCTTTCCGACGCGGTCTTTCCGAACCTTTCCGTTTCTTCCACTAGGGATATTATCGAGCGCGAAGCGTGAGATCCAACAGACGCGCGCGCCCTATTGTAAAAATCGAACAATTTTTCCATGAAAGTATTAAAAATAATTTATTTTTAAACAAGGAGTAATATTTGAATGTTCATTAAGTATTAATAATTATGATTAAAATATTCCAAAATTAAACGCTTTGAAAATTCGTGCAAAATGAAAAAATACTTTTCTATTTTGTAGGAATCTTCTAGCTGAAGTAGTTCTCCTGAGGCCAAGGAACCAACTACATCCTCAATAAAGAGGATAACTAGCCAATACTGTGCCAACCGCAAAGACAATAAGTTATCGTCGATTATAGATTGTACGAAAATGAATAAAAACCACGGTCGGAAAATGGTTTCCTTAGCCTATACTTTGCATACAATTTGATTGTTTTAAATGTCGGAATGGAATCGGTCATACTCAAAAAAACATACTAAGAAATTTTTACTGACAATAATATTCAGACAATTATTGGATTATTTCGAATCCCTCGATATGTTCTTAAACTTCTTGAAATGCCACTAAACCTGTTGCATTTTTTTAATCCCTCTTAAAAGTCCTTTGAAATTTCAAAATGTTTTAAAACTCTTTATAATGCCATATTCCATCATATCTGTACAAGTTTTTAAAAACTTATTAAAATTCTGTGGAATTTTTTTATTTGTGTAATTTGTTAAAATTCGTTAAAATTCTTTGAAATCTCTGAAAATCTGTTACAACTGTTCATAACCCTAAAGAATACCTTCAATTTCTTTTTAATTATTCACAATCTTTTTAAACTCATAATTTTCAGGAAATCCTTTGACATAAGGTTAAAAACCAGTGTCTAACACGTTACTGTACAGAAGTAACGCGTTAACGTTATCGTTACTAAATAATAGTAATGTTAACACTATTAAAAGCTAAATACTGTTTTGTGTATTTGAAGGAGACATCAAGTGAGAGCAGTTCTTCTAATAGCTCAAACGAACAAGCAGCAGAAAAGGTTGACATGAAGATTACGAAGAAGAAACTTTACAAATCTACAGTGCGTGAACAGATGGAAAGTGAGAAGAACGGAACATCCCAAGTTCATGTAGAAGACATATTGATGGATATAGACGTGGTGCAGGTGAATATTCACGTTCATTTTTCTTAATTTTTAATATTTGATAACTTTCGTGAATAAATTTTAACAACTTTTTTCGTATACGATGAAGAGTCCGTGGACGAACCCCTCACCTATAACGTGGACCGATGACGTAATTGCTGCCTTAAAGTTTGTTATTGAAACTCATGCTCTGGAAGAAGATGCTGCTGAAGCACGGGACACAACTTACAGGAATATTGACAATATTACTGTCGAGGTATTTAAAACTAGTTTTAATCACGTAAAATAAAAAAAGCACATATGAATTAAAAGTTTTCCTTCAAGATTTCGAAATTACGATTATATTTTATGCAGGGTGTCTAGCGACCTTGAAAACCTGGGATTCTTCTTGAATTTTGTTTAAACCTTGAAAACATGGAAATATCCTTGAATTTTTCACGAGAACCTTGAATTTTAATTTTTTGTTTGCTTTTAAAACAGTAATTTTATTGAAATGCGAAGAGTAATTTAAATATTTTAGCCTATTATGAAAGAAACATCTGGTTTAGAAAAAATCTTGCTACTGAAAAGTTTTGTATTCATCAAGATATAATTTATCTTTTGCTTATTACAGAATAAATAAAGAGATTTCAAGGCACTTTTTGTAGACTCTGCCAATTATTTTGTAGATTGCAAAGAACAGACTTTAATATTGTGAGTAATTCTATAAGTGTTTAAAGGATTTCAAAGATTTGAAAAAGGGTACAGTACACCAGATTTCAAAAATTTTCAAAAATTTGAAACGATTTCCAGAGGTTTTAAAACATTTTAGAAGAAATCAAATAATTCACCGATTTCAACGAATACAAAAGATTTTCCAAACAAAGATTTAAGAAAGATTTCATAAATATTTCAAAAGATTTCAAAGATTCAAAAAAGGCGTGTACACTAGATTTCAAAGTTTTCAAACAAATTTCCCAAAAATTTCGAACATTTCCTAAGGATTTCAAGGATTTCAAAGATTTGAAAAAGGCGTGTACATCAGATTTCGAATATTTCACGAAGATTTTAAAACTTTCAAAAGATTTTAAAAAGGGTATATTAAACCATATTTTTAAAATTTCGAAACATTTCAAAGAATTTAAAGAATTTCAAAATTTTGTAGGAGATATCAAAAGATTTCACAAAAGTTTCAAAGATATCATAAAAAATTCATTCAGATTTCTAAAGATTACGAGAATATAAAAGATTTCAACAAGGGGGCAGTACACCAGATTTCAAGAATTTCAAAACATTTCAAAGATTTTAAACGATTAAAACTTTTTGAGAAGATTTCAAAAGATTTAGCAAAGATTTCAAATATTCGAGTGATTCCAAACGATTACAAAAGATTTCCGAAAGATCTCATAAATATTTTAAAGAATTCATAAGGATTTCAACAGATTTCAAGAATCTCAAAGATTTCAAGAAGGGTACAGTATACCAGTTTTAAAGATTTCAAAACATTTAAAAGATTTTTGATGATTTCAAAAGGTGTCAACAAATTTGAGAAGATTTTAATCATTTCAAACGAACAGAAAAGATTTTACGAACAAAGATTAAAGAAAGATTTTAAAAATATTTCGAAGATTTAATAAAGATTTTAAAAAATTTCACAAAGTTTTCATAGATTTCAAAGCTTTCAAAGACTTAAAAGATTTCAACAAGGGTACAGTACAACAGGTTTCAAAGATTTAAAAACATTTCAAATATTTTAAACGATATCAAAATTTTTTGGAAGATTTCAAAAGATTTAACTAAGATTTCAAATATTCCAGTGATTTTAAACGATCACAAAAAATTTCAGAAATATATCGCAAATATTTCAAATATTCCAGTGATTTCAAACGAATACAAAATACTTCAAAAAGATTTCACAAATATTTTAAAGAATTCATAAGGATTTCAAAAGATTTCAAGAATTTCGAAGATTTCAAGAAGGGTTAAAGTACACCAGATTTCAAATATTACAAAACATTTCAATGATTTTAAGCGATTTCAAAAGATTTCAATGATTTCAAACGAACACTTTCGATTTCCCAAACAAAGATTAAAGAAAGAGTTCACAAAGATTTCATTAAGATTTCAAAGGATTTGAAAAAATGACACAAAGATTTCAAGGATTTTAAAGATTTTACAAAAGTTTTAAAAAATTCCAAAAGATTCCTCAAAGATTTCACCGAAATTTCAAGATTTCAGTAAGGTTTGTAATACTTCCAAAAATTCCAACGATTTCACAAAGATTTCAAAAGATTTCACGAAGATTTCAATGATTTCAAAGACATTACAAAGATTTAAAAATATTCCTAAAGTCACGTGGATTTCGAAACTTGTAAAAAAATAAATTTTGTAACTAATTGTTTCATTTTTCTCTCAAACGGTTACTTATACTTTAAAAGTCGTGCAAAATTCGGCGAAGTCCATTTGCCCTTTCACATCTCAGCCAACCACCCTTATACTTTTGATCGAGTGTTCGTCTGTCCGTTGTATTTTGAACTTATATTTTTGGACTTACATTTTTAGGCCTTACATCTTTAAGCCTTACATTTTTTTTACTTATGGTTTCATATTATTCTCTGACTTTTGACTTAAATGTAAGGGCTTTGGCTTCAATGTTCATTGTTTATATTCTGTTATAGTTTCTTGGATATGAAATGAAGTTTTAATAAAAAAAAAGAAGTGTCTGCCATTTTGTTAATTTTGACCTTTCTTTAAAATTTCCACTGGATTTCAAGAGAGGACGTTTAATTTCATCTGAATCTGGAAATAAATTTTCTATATCTGAATAAGATTAAAGTGGATTCGTTCATTAGTTCCTGCATTTTTTAAAGACTTTTGCAATAATTCACATTATATATTAAAAAAGCCCTGAATTTTTAATGATTTTTTAAAGGTGGGACACGTGGATATAAATTCATTACTGAACAGTGTGCACGAAAATTTAATTTTGCACGAATATTTAACTCAAGATGATATCTTTAATCCCATAGATGTACCGGTCAAAGTAAACACAGCTGAATTGCTTCTAATGCTTGTAAAATATGCGCTAGTATGTTCAATCGGTTTATCTATCGTTGCTAGTGTTTTCATGCTTATAAATTGTATTTTCGCAAGGCCTGTTATCCCAGAATCGCGGTACCTTATCGACAAATTGTTTAACCCCTCAAATTCTGTTACATTCCATGGATTGTGTACGGAATGTGGTAAAAACCTTAGTACATTTAAACGGTCAGATTCTAAAAAACATTGTTCCTTATGCAATGTGTATATTAATATACAAGATCCTATGTACAAGGTTTCTTTGTAACTGTAGACCCATCCTCTCAAATTGCGGATCTCTTAGCGGCGAATAGTGATTATTATGATCACGTAATGAATGACAGTCTACCTGGAGAGAATGTACTGCGCGATATTTATGACGGTAAACTGTATCGGCATTTTGTCAAACATTTAGATCCTGCGGTTAGGAATCGTTACATTTCAGTAACATTCAACACTGACGGAGCTCCTCTTTTCGAGAGCTCATCATATTCAATTTGGCCAATATATATAATGATTAACGAATTGCCAATTTCCATTAGAACAAATGAATTAATTGTTGTTGGCTTGTGGTTTGGCAAAAGTAAGCCGAACATGAACGTGTTTTTGAAACCTTTTGTGGAAGATATGAATAAGTTGTCAGATAATGGGATTAAATGCAAAATAAATAGTGAAGAACGTATCATCAAAGTTTTTTGCTTAATCTGTTGCGTGAATTCTGTAGCGCGGGCACCTGTGCAGGGTCTTACCCAATTCAATGGCCGTTATGGTTGTAGTTGGTGTCTTCATCCTGGGGAATGGGTGATAAACGAAAGTAGGGAGAACTCGGGAATCCATAAATATCCTTTGCTGAGTATGTGCAAAGTAAAAATGAAGAAGATACTCTGCGACACATGCCAGAAGGAACTGAACAAGTTCCATGCTACAGATTTAAAAATCCTTCAATATTGATAAATTTGAAAAAATTTTAATTTGGTTTGGTAGTAGTGCGGTATCAGCTAGTTTTGTTTCCAAAGATGAAGTAAATAAGATTAACAAGTGTGTGGATTCTATTAAAGCCCCACATCAAATTGGACGGCTTACAAGATCATTAAAAGATAAAGAATTTTGGAAAGCCCGTGAGTGGAAAAATTGGACCTTATACTATAGCACTCTTATATTTCAATTTTTTTTGATAAAAGATACGTTCTACATTGGATAAAGCTGGTGGAAGATTTATACATTCTCCTACAAGAAGGAATTTGTATTGATGAACTTGATCGGGCTGATCGCTTAATACATGAGTTTGTCGTTGAGACACAACATTTATATTCAAAAGTCGCGATGACATACAATGTGCACATTTCATTGCACTTAGCGAAGAGCGTACTAAATTGGGGACCACTATTCGCGCATTCTGCATTTGGATTTGAATCCGGAAATTGCGAATTACTAAAAGTAATTCTGCTGCGAAAGGTGTTCACCATGAAGTTTTCCGGCATATCAATTTCAATTATAGTTATCAGATACTTAACAAACCAATTTTTAGTAATGCGTCATATGATATACAATATTTTTGTACGCAATTGGGTACTTCTATGATGAAAAATACGGTGAAACTGTCTAATTCACGATACTTCGGTATTTCATAAAATGTAAATGCTGTGTGGGCAGAAATTTTAGGTCTCTCACATCGTGCACGTTCATATAAAAAAATGGTTAAAGGTGGATGCTTGTATGTATCTTCCACGAAAGATAACAAACGCTCAGATAACTCATTTGCTCAATTAAAGAATGGCTCGTACGTTCAACTAAGAGAATTTTGTATGGATTCAGAATCTGGAAAAGAGTTTGTAATATGTCAAAAGTTGCGAACACGAGCCGCCTTTACTAATAGGTATGAAAATCTGAGAAAATTTATATCTAAAAATACTGTTGAAGCTGTCAGAATATATAAAATATTGCAGTATTAGCCATCTATAGAAGTTATTAAGTTATTATATTTCAACTTTGTACCTGTCTTATACCTTTGAATTATTTTTTGCAATATTAAAGCTACGTGTAAATGTACTGCGTTCTTTTCGAAGAACTTCAACTTTATCTGTAAGCAACTAAGCACACTAATTTATGATAATAGATTATTCCTTTGAATTTTTCTTTGCAATATTAAGGCTACGTGTAAATGTGCTGCGCTATTTTTCAAGAACTTTCTTTGTATTTAACATTTAGCTTTTATTTTTTATAGTATTTTCCACCGTGCTTACAAAAAGAAACGTCTGATTTAAAACAGTACTGCTACGTTGAAAACCCAGAGTACGCAAACTGCTAATCCTGTGCACTAATTAACCCTGCAATTCTAACCGCATTTCGCAATATGTAATTTTGACAAGAAATTAATTTCTTCAATAAAAAAAACATGAAGTAATGAAATCTTAAATGATAAGGGCTATGTTGCCCATATTCACTTATTATTAACACATTGAAACTGAGATTTCATTATTTCAAGAAGCTTTATTTAAAAAACTTAGTTTCTAGTTAAATTTATACATAAAAATCTGCCCGCTTCGCGGGCACATTCTCATGGCGCGCTTCGCTCGCAAGTTTGAGCGCGCCTAGGGCGCGCGACTGTTGGATCTCGCGCTTCGCGCTCGATCATATATTTATTTCGCGCTTCGCGCTCGATTATGTATTCACCTCGCGCTACGCGCTCGGGCGTATTTGCATCGCGCTTTACGCTAGGCTCCTCTAGATTTTTGAACTTCGTGTTCGACTTCGATGAAAAGAAAAAGTTTGTTTGCAAATATTATAAAATTATCAAAACCTCTACATATTAAGTGATTGTTAAATTTGCTTTTATTTTAGACTGAAAAGGAACTTTATTTACTCAAGGTTCTATCGACCTTAAGGAACACATTCTCATCCAGACACTCGCGCTTCGCGCTCGATATTTGATTTGAAAATCATTTGAACCGTATGATAGAAACAAAAAAGTTTGAGCGCACTTACGGCGTGCGATTTGGTAAATACACTGAGCGCGCACTTTGCTTCGTGTTATATGTTCTTCATATACAAATTACTAAATTTGTATTTGATTTCAAATGAAAAGTAATGATATAATTTAGGCGACAAATTTTATTAGTTAACATTTTATTTTAGCTTGTGCCGTTTATCAAAAAAGTTAATTTTTTCATTTTGAATATATTCTTACCACAAAAATTGATTACGGGTGTGTAAGTCTTTTTTGAATGCACAATTTTTGTTCATTTATATGTTTTCGTACCTTGCATTGTTTTTTCAAAAATTTGATTTTTTTTACTGTCAATGTTATTTTCACGAATAAAACAAAAACCACGCATCCTATCGAAACATGAGTCACAATAAATTTGTACCTCTTCCTTGGATGAACAAATTTTGTTTCGGTCATTTTTTCGTAGCTGGTAATATTCGTCTGAAAATTTGATTTTTCTATTTTCAATGCTGTTTTTTACGAATAAAACAAAAACTACGCGTCATATCAAGAAGTGAATGATAAGAAATTTGTAGATCTTTTTTAGGTGCACAATTTTGGTGAGATGACCTTTTCTGGTATCTTGCATAGTTTTACAGCAAAATGGCTTTTTTGATTTTTCATTAATTTTTTGTGCGATCAAAATTTGAATTTTTTATTTTTCGAAAAATTCAAAAAGTTGTCATGAAAATATTATAGGGTGTTCAGCAATCAACGTTTTTCTCCTCTTGACTTTTTTTCATATCGTGCGTTTTTCGGCTTAAAATGATCATTTTCGTTTGTTTTTTGGAATTTTGAAAATGCTATAACTCCAGTAATTTTTTTTTTATCACGAAAAGTCATAAGAATATTTTGTTCGTCATTTTGCGAACTACTAATAACCGTACATAGAATTTTCAAATCTTCCAAAAAAGTGGTCTCAAAAATTTTCAAAATGTGCTCACTTTTTGGATTTTCATCCAAAATAGCTGGTTAACGAACTCGTTCTCTATTTTTCGGCCATAAAAAAGTGTGCCAAAGCTCAATCAAATCTGATCATTTTTTCGAAAGTTATCGTGGCTACAGACAGACAGACAGACAGACAGACAGACAGACTACAGACAGACAGACACCTTCGTAAAAATCGTTTTTTCTGACTCAGGAGGTCTCAAAACGTGGAGATTTGATGAAAACCGACTATGTCAAATTTTACATAAAACCAATACCTTCTCATTAGAATGAGAATGTAAAAACATTGATTACTTTGGAAAAATATTTTTAAGGGTATGTAATACTTTACCATAAGAGCAATTTAGTTTAAACAGGTATTTTTCTACAATTTTTAATTTAAAAAAAAAAATAATAATAGTACCAAGACGGAAAGGAAATTAACACTGACGTGTGGGCACCATTATTTTGTTGAAAAAAACCTGTGTAAGCTAAATTGCTCTTCTGGTAAAGTATCACATGCCCTTGGATTTAATTTTTGCCTGGAAAGATTTAAAAAATGCGGTTTTCGGGTTTACAATCTGGCGGTACGGTTTTAAAGTAGAATAGTGAAAGAGAATTCGAAACTTTTTGTTAATAATCGTCAATCTCTGTAATTCTAAGGCTGCAAGTTTGAGCCACTTTTAAAATTTAAGGGCATGGTCTACTAACATTAAAATTTTTTTCTACTTTTTTCGCCCTTCTCACGTCCACACGAAATAAGATATCAAGTTGAAACACTGAGAGATTAAATATAATTTATATAAATATATTAACGAACGTATATCTACATCTAATTATTTATAATTACGAAACAAAATTCTCGAAAAAATTATTTCTATCTTTTTTTTTTTTGTTATTATAAACATTTAGGCGTAGACAGACGTTCCTTAGTACCTTTTATTTAATCTCTCGGAGTTTTAACTTGATATCTTATTATCTCGGGCAGACGTGAGAAGGGGGAAAAAATTTTTGGGGTTAATAGATCACCCTGTAAAAAACGTCGTATTGAAAAGTATTAAAATGTATTGACATTTTGAATGCGATTAATTTCTGTTTTCTGTTCCGAAAAAAAGATTTTAAAAGTATTAGTTCGTACTGGTTCGCATTACACATCATCAAGTATTGGTTCGCATTAAACTTCAAGACGCCGAATGCGAGATGGCAGTTGTTATTATTAAATAAATAAACACTTTATAAAATATTGAATAAAATTTTAATCCGCGGTTACGCATTCAAAAGTATTCCAATAACTTTTGGAATTTGCCAAATTTAAACCAATGTGACATTTCGCATTAAAAAGTTTTCAATTCACGCACAACATTCTTCTCATTCGATCGCATTTAAAATCATTAAAACTAATACGAACTTTCGTATTAAAAAGTTTTCACTCAACCGAAACATTTCCATCATTATTTCGTATTGAAAATTATTCAAACCAGTACGCACTCTCGCATTACACAGTTTTCACTGGATAAAAAATTTCGTCTCATTCTATCGCATTCAAAAGTATTTAAACATATGCGAACTTTCGCATTGAAAAGTTTTTACCTCGCTCAAAAAATGTGTCTCATTCTTTCGCTTTCAAAAGGATTAAAAGTAATGCGAACTGTCGTTTTAAAAAGTTTTCATTTCGCTCTGAAATTTTCTCTCATTCGGTCGCATTAGAAAGCATTAAAACGAACGTGAAGTCTCACATTAAAAAGCATTGCGTGCAAACATTTTTATCTTTCGTATTCAAACGCATTCAGGAATTTAATGTTATACACGGAGTAATAATAAGGAGACCGATGTCCATATATGCGTTTTGACGGGGCAAACTGTACATTTATTGCCTTCCCTCAGGCGTCTAAAATATTGGCGCATGCGCACTGCGCTTTACTATCTCTTTTTCTCCCGTGAAAAAAGAGATCGTATATCGCAGTGCGCATGCGCCACTACTTGAATTACGGTACAGATACCGCAGTCAAAACTCGAGGCGCTTTGTACAGCATGATCGGTCTCCTTATTATTACTCCGCGATGTTATATAAGAAGTATCGCATTTAAACGTTTTCGGCTAACCTCCAATGCGAAACTGACACATAACAGACTTCACGGAAACAAATCGTGAATGCGAAACAATACTTTTGAATTTTACGTTTCTTGCAGGGCATGTCTTTAAAGTAAAAAAAAACTACTATCTAATAATGAAGTATTTTTGTTAAAGAAAAAAAAAAGATTTTATTAATAGTTTGGGCTGAAATAAAGAGAAAACATTCGCTGGAATTGTGAAATTTTCTTTTTACAATTAACTTGTCTGCGGTGTTGACATTTCGTCGCCCTGAAGTTATACTACGCCATGTCCCTCAACTGTCAAACTGAGAAAATGATGTTCAAATTTTAACCATAATATAATCTGCGAAAACGTTGTCAAATGTCGAAATAAGTTTATCGGTCAAAAATAATGCGTGATCAAGAACATATTAACACAAATTTTAATACTATTATGAATGTATTTTAGGTATTGTGGAAAATTGGGTTTGGACATGGCGTAATATGAGATTCAAAAAATTCATTTTTTCTCAGAATTATGGTACGCCATGTCCACAAAATATTTATAAATTAACTATTTATGATGAAACTCTCAAGTTGAAAGTTTAACAGAATGATATTTTTCATTATTCTGTTGTATTACATACCTCGAATTAAATGAGTTACTCGCAAATTATTGACTTTTGAGTAATATTCCGATGGTTACTTTTAAGGTTAAATATACTTTTGAAAATTGTTATTTCTCAAATTGAACTTAGGTTATCCATATAAAATATGCAATATGAAGTTGGAATTTTTTCATTTATTGCAATGCAAAAAAGGACATGGCGTGATATAACCCAGATAACAATTGTGATATGCACATAACCTGCACTGTGTGATTCTCATGCTGCGCGTGCAAGAGAGTGTCCATTTCGCCATCATGGAATGATGGGCACGTGGCTGCGCGCGTTATGACTTGCATTTCGCTATCACATATGCCTTCACAAAATGTGAGAAAAATGCGACGCACATGTGACGGCATCATAAAGGCAAAATAGTTGTCAAACATCTTAAAGAAATAATAATAATAATATATATTATTGACTTTTTAAATTTATAAAGGTTAAATTTTCAACACATATGAAATTGGTGTACAAACTGGCATTACACATTCCTGACGAAATAAATAAATGTTTGCCGCGAAAGTAATTAAATGGAATTTTATTTTTACAATTATATGAAGATAAAAATAAAAATAAATCTTCGTAATATTATAAATTTATATTTTAATTTTTAAATATAAACAGTACATCTGAAATTTTATTATTATATAATAATTAGTAATTATTATATATTTTATGTATTACATACATTATGAAGGAGATTTCTATATTAATAGAATTATTACTTTTTGAAATAAAAATTACCAAGTGCGTTTACGAATTTGAATGAAGCGGGCGCGCTTAGCAGAATCAAATGGTGGAAGATGGGAGGCTGATTTGACCAACGAAGTTGAACGTCTCTCCCAAAACCGCATGCATATAGTTTTGACATATGTTCTATGTTGACATATATTTCGACTAAATTTCGGCAACAGCTCTAGAGTGTTCTCGCGTGCTTTCTCTGTATTGTTGAAATTCCTCTTATATTTATTTGGTGCGTTTTCGCTATAACATCAGTGTAATATTAACGTACACATGGTGACTACCTAAATTTTGAATTGATTAATCCTAGTGGGCAAAAAAACGGAGGACGTCTTTACGGCATCCACGACATTTTTACGACGTCGCAAAGACGTCCTATGTCCGTGTCGTAAAGATATCTTTAACACTTCTTTAAGACATTTTAATGTCGCAAAGATGATTTTACGTCATCTTTGCGACACGGACATACGACGTCGTAAGATGTGTTTTAATTTTTTGCCCACTGGGAATCCTAAACGAAGAAGTAATATATCCATACTTCTTTGTCCCCTTTTGGTGATTTCATATTCCTAACCTCAAAATTCGGAAAAATGTGAAACTCTTAATTGAAATAATTGAATCTTTTTTATAAATACTGTATTTGTTTGAAAAAACTTATTGAAAAAATTAACGGCTAACTTTTAAAAAAAGTATAAAGTAATCTGTCTAGACCTCGCAGTGCATACAGAAGTATATATTTAGTGGTGGCTGGATTATTAATAAAATACTGAAAAAGTTGAAAATTTTTAAGTATATTATACGTGCGTTGCTCCTGTTGCAAAATAAATTATTGATTAATAATTTAAATAAATAATTGTCATTAAAGAAACTCTGCTCATCGCCCTGTCGTGCGATAAATGTGTGTATGTTTGCGCAAAGTTTCACAATCGTGAAAACACGTATTGTTTTTAATTCTTTAAACAAAATTTTTCCCAAATTAATTACTTTCCTTTTATTTCATAATAATAATAGTCATAAATATAAATTTGTAAGATTTCTAATGAAGAATCATAATTTGCAAGTGATATGTGATGCAGATTATGACTGTCATAACGTGCGAGCGATTTGAGCCTCAATTGATGACGCATATGTCTCATTAGGTGAGAGCACATTGTGCGGATTGATCCGCAGATATGCGTGCGGATACGCCATCATTTTGCAAGCATTTTGTTATCTGGGAATTCTAACTTTTAATTAACGTCACTATTTTAATTAATAATTGTTACAGCTGAGGAAATAAATTGCAGGAAAAAATGTATTAAAAAACAAAGTTTAGCCCTAACCAAGCCTAAAAATAATAATAGTTCAAAAATTTCAAAAAGTGGACATGGCGTAGTATAACTCTGGGGTGACGATTAATTTATTTAAATAATCCTGATAGGTCTAGTGGAATATTTATTAACACTGGCTCAGCAATTCTCAATTATTTAAACGAATGGAATTTGTTTAAATAATTCTTTTAAATTCTTTTTTTATTCAAAATTATTAATATTTCTTCAGTGGAATATTTACCAACATGGTATGATTAATTTTTAATTATATAAACAAATTCCATTTGTTTAAATAATTTTTTTTAATAAAAATTATTACTGTTGATCTAGTGAAATATTTAACAACATTGGTTAATTAATTTTTAATTGTGTGAACAAATTCCATTTGTCTAAAAAATGTTGAAAATAAATAATAATTTATTGCTTATACAATTGTAAAATATTTAAAAATAAATTTATGTTATCAACGATAATAAACTGCCAGTTCGACGAATTTTTAGAAAAAAAAAACATTTTAAACAAATGAAATTTGTGTACATAAGTAAAAAATGATTGACCATTAGTGATAAATATTCCACTAGACCAACAGTAATAATTTTTATTACAAAAAAAAAAGATTTCGAAAAAAAATTATTCAAACAAATGGAATTTGTTGAAACAATTGAAAATTAATTATTATTATTAGTTCTGAGTTGAGACCTTAGCAGCCCCTGACGCTTGGGTAATCCCGTTGCGTCCCCTTGTAAGCCTAAGCATGACCCCATAGTCCTCTCCATAGGGAGAAGACCGCAGCCACGCTATTGGCCGATATCTCCAACTCACTGATAAAATAATTACCTGTGAGTGTTAGACGTTTCCGCGCAATCACAGGGCAGTAACAAAGGATGTGAGTAGATGTCTCATTATCCTTTCCGCACAGACGACAGAGGGGACTTTCTGCAAGCCCTATCTTATGTCTGTGATAACCTAACTTCCCATGTCCTATGAATAGTTCTGTTAGGACTTTAATTTCATTCCTCCCGAGCTTGAGCATTTCCCTAGCTTTTCCCTATGGCTCTCCTACAGAGCCATAGGGTCGCTACTAGCTTCTTGCACTTGTTTTCCAGGTGCTCATTCCATGACAGCTTCTTATCCAGAATTACTCCTAGATATTTGGCTCGCTCTTTGATTTCCAGTTGTTCTCCAAGTTTCAATGTACTCGTAGTTCCTCACTTGTACCTTCTGGTGAAAACAACCGCATCTGTCTTACTCGGATTAACCGATAATCCAGTTTTCTTGCACCATGAGTCTACTATCATCAGTGCTTGCTGCATTACTCCGAAGAGCACATCCAGATGCAGACCGCGCACGATAACTAATATATCGTCCGCATAGCCTATGACGTGATGACCCTGACTCGAGAGTAGATGAAGCAATTCATCCACTACCAGGCACCACAGCAAGGGCGATAAAACTCCCCCCTGCGGACATCCCGAGTCAATGGTTCCATTTAGAGTGACATCACCCTTAGTCGTGGTTAGATTCCTGTTGGCCAACATGTGGCACGTCCATTCCACGACTGCCGTAGGCACACCATGTGCAATCATGGCCGCCCTGATCACCTCTCCAGAGGTGTTATTGAAGGCTCCTTCGATGTCCATTCAATTAGGTTCACTGCTCCGATTAGGGCCGTCTCCGTCGAGTGACCAGCCCTATAGGCGTGCTGCTCCTTATGGAGCGGTCTGCTTGACAAGACCTTATCGCGGATATATTTATCCACAAGTCTTTCCACTGTTTTTAATAGGAAAGAAGTTAGGCTGATGGGCCGAAAATCCTTGGGTGAAGTATAACCGATCCTACCTGCCTTCGGAATGAAGACTACTCTCGTATCCCTCCAAGCCGTCGGGACATATCCCAACGTCAAACTAGCCCTAGCAAGTCTCACTAGCGGCCCTATGATGATCTCTCCAGCCCTCTGTAAGAGGGCTGGATATATGCCATCCGGGCCAGGAGACTTGTAACGACTGAAGGATTTCAGGGCCCACCTGACCTTGGCAGGGGTGACGATCTCATTGGCCAGCCGTCGTTTGGGGCCCAGTTGGGCTACAGGTGACTTTGCTTGCCTCTGAGTTGTCGCCCCCCCCTTCTCCAGCCCTTGAAAAGCCTGGAAAATGTGCCCTGATCAGATGGGCCAAGGTATCCCCGTCCGACTCTGAGTATCCCCCTCCTTGCAATTTCAGAGTGCCGAGAATAGCGTCCGGATTTCGAGAAAGCAGCCTGTCCAGTCTAGCCGCCCGGCATTGTTTTTAATTTAAAAAAACCACAAACTTTTACTGTAAACACAAAAACACAAGCCAAACACACGCGTCCTTTCGTCTGCTACGATCGTGATTTCTCAATACTGCGCAGGCGCGATGATCGATCGGGATCAAGTACACATTGGCCTATGACTCACTAAATAAATAAACACTTCACTTTGAGACGCAATTTATTGTGTACTGCGTAGAAGTTTGAGCTAACATAACCTAGCTTCAGGATAGAGAGAGAGTACTGCATTATGTATAATTATATTTTATGTAACTAGCAGCTTGCAACTTATTTAGGCTTTGTAACATGAAGTTTCTAATACTTGAAACTTCCTTTCATGTTTTCGTATTTGAAAGTTATCTAATATTTGTATTTTAACTTTTGATCATTTAGAAGGATTCAAATTGAATCTGGAGTTTCTTGCCGCGCTCCATAGAGTTCGTTGGTGTGCATTTTAATTCGCAAACGGGCCACACACAATGGGACCTTCAGTGGGACTCCGATCCGTGTCGAAAGTCGAAAATTGAACGGACCTCTTTTTCTAACGCGTGGAGATAGAAAGAGAGATTCGTTTGATTTTCGACTTTGAAACAGCATCAGAGTTTCACTGCTGTTTCAAAGTCGGAAGTCGAACGGTCTGAAAGAGTGAAAGAGATAGAGAATGGTCCATTTCTTTCGGTCTGAGCTCACGGGGGAGCTCAACCAATCAAATTTATGAGACTGCATGGCCGTCAGATTATATCCTATAAAGAGGTTGAAGGTGCAGTCCCATGTTGGTAGAAAACGTCGGCGTAAAGCAGAAACGCAGAAGAGTGAAAGAGACTGGCAGATCTATTGGTCTCTTTTACTCTCATGAGTTTCTGTTTTACGACGTTTTCCGCCCACGTGGGACTGCACCTTGAGGGTGGAGTCCCATATGAGTCCCATGGCAGCGTCAAACTTGGCGCAAAACGCAAAACGTCAAATTACTAGACGCTTCAGCCAATGCCAGTGTTTCTGTGGATTACTAGGAGAATATCATGGGCTGAAATGTCAAGTGATTTGACGTTTTGCGCCAAGATTGACGTTGCAATCGGACGCCACCCTGAGCTCCCCTTCGAGCTCAGCAGTGGGACTCCAATACCGTGTCGAAAGATAACGGACCTCTTTTTCTAACGTGTGGAGATAGAAAGAGAGATTCGTTCGATTTTCGACTTCGAAACAGCATCGGAGTCCCACTGGAGAGCGAATTGTCTTAAACGCCAACGGTGACGGGTCAAGCTTGTAAATCAAGGTGGCGCCCCATGGCAGCGTCAATCTTGTCGCAAAACGTCAAATCACTAGAAATTTCAACCAATGATATTCTTCTAGTAATTCAGAGAAACACTGTAATTGGCTGAAATGTCTAGAAATTTGACGTTTTGCGTTAAGTTTGACGCTGTCATGGGACAGAAAACAAAAACTCATGAGAGTGAAAAAGACAAATAGATCTATCCGTCTTTCTAATGGTGGACTCCCATGACAGATGAAAGCAGAAACTCATGAGAGTGAAATAGATCTATCCGTCTCTTTCACTCTCATGAGTTTCCGCTTTCATCCACTGCTTTCATCTGCCATGGGAGTCCACCATAACTCATGAGTTTCTGCTCTACGTGTGACGAAATGCGATTTTCTAAAGTCACGTGAGACCATCTTTACGCGGGAATAGATTTTAAATTTGAATTTATTGAAGGAGTTTTATTTGGGAAATGGAAACTAACTAGAAAGTTAGTTAGGTAATTTATGGAGAACAATTATTTGATTCTCGTCATTATCATTTTTGATGCCTGGAAATTAAATGGTAAATGACATAATAATTTATGTCATTACATTAAACAATTAATGATGAATAGATTATTACAGGGTAATTATTGGAGGAATTGGCTGAAATGGATCAAATGGCTGTAAATTGTAATACAATTTAAATGGAATTATATTAGGAATTTTTATAATTCTAGAAGGGAAAAACCAAGAAATAATGTAGTAATGATGCATGTCTCTCTCTCTCTCTCATAGGTAAATGCGTCGTAGAATTAGTCATAGTAATTAAGAATATCCGGTCTAGATTAAGTCCCGACATAAGGGCGCCGAAATATGTAGTAAACAAGTCGGAGGGGTCTAGTAATACTGCGCAAATCTATGAATCAGCAAGGATTGATCTGGATTGATCTGTATCAATCTAGATCGGTCTGGATCAGAGCTCTGACTTATTTTGTAGCGTCGAGGGTGAAATCATCCACATGCTGATTGGTGGATGATGTCGACATCGACGTAAAACTGGAATTGTGATTGGCTATTAATGACGACATTGCGAGTGCGAGCCCTTCTACGTCACCAGATTCAAACTTATAAATATAGGTGCGCGCGTTCAAAACGTGAGAAGGAAAAAGCCTTCCTGCATTCAAACAATTACTGATCTTCGAAATAAAACTTTATCTTTTCAACGTTGTAAATTAATGTGAAATCAATTATACACAATAGTGTTGAATAAGAATAAATAAAACTGCGAATCATCTGTTAATTGTGCAAATTGTTTTGTTTTTTGTGAATTCCTGGACTCATTAAATATAATTTCGCGGTTTTGGCTTTTAAGCCAATCAAAGCAGCAACGGACCCTTGGAACATTCAACGTCCAATCATCGTTGGTGCCAGCAGAATAACATCGACTTCCGTAAAATCCGGACGTAACAATTGGTGACAGCGGTGGGATTGTTGCACCGTGAACTTAAAAAAAAAACCTTGAGAATTTGAATTCTCAAGTGTTCGGGCGCCTCAATTGGTTTCGAGTATTGGCGGATAATCCTGGGACGATTATATTTAAGGCCCAGGACCCGTCAATGCGAGAGATTGAGAAAGGTTTAGACAAGGCTCGAATCGGAACCAGAGTCACCGGGCCCGTGAAGGGTTACGGCAACGAGGGACCCGCCCGGGAAGGGTTGTGGCAACGTGGGACCGGCCCACAAGAGGGTTACGGCAACGAGGGATCAGGATCTTGGACTCGTCAGGACTCTGCAAACAGGACCAATTCTCCGATCAATACTTCGTTGGAATCTCGAGGACTGAATATAGAAGAGTTTCCAGAAGTGGTGACAGCGTGCTCAGCAGAGAATTCTCTCATTTTCCTAAAAAACCATAGAAGCGTAAGAGAGAATTAGTGAGTGAATTTTCTTAAAAACTACTTGTTGAAAGGTCAACAAACTGTGAGTAGAAAACTAAAACACTATATTATTATTTAAGTAAGTTTTGAATTTCAAGGTAGAAATTTTTATTTCTAGAATTTGGAATTTTAATCATTGAGAGTTTGAAAACAAATTTAAATATTTGATAATTTCAGAATTATACTTAGTTGAAGCAAATTAGTAAAGTAAACGCTTATACATATAATTGAAATTTAATAATATCTGATAATTTAATTATAATTATTATAATTAATTGTTTAAATTGAGTATCTTATTTGTAATAAGGATAGATTTTAACGAGTTTACCTTGAAACTTGAAACTTCAAAATGTCTAATCCGCGTAAAAAGACAACAGGTCAAGGTAGAGGCACGACACCTCGAATTGGTAAAAATAAAGGGCCAATTAGTAACATCGATGAAAGAAATGTATACAACTTGCGCTCGGGAGATACGCCTGATGTAATGCCAGTTAGACAGGAAATTCCTTCCACTTCCGGTAGTTTTTCGAACACGGGGAATACAATATCTGAAAATCAAAATTTAAATTTAGATATGGGAACGCAAAATAATTCATTGCAAATCTATTCTCCCACTCCTAGTACGTCTTCCACTAATATGTCAGATGCAATTAAAATTTCAAAAATAGTGCGAGATATTATTCCTTCATTTGACGGGAAAAATATGTCTGTAAAAATGTTTGTAGAACATTGTCGTGTCTCAGCGTCAATGATTAGTCCGCAAGAAACACCTTACTTAACTATGTTAATTAAAACAAAAATAACTGGGGAGGCTCGTGTTCATATTCAAGATCAGGTGGGACTGACCTTAGAAGGGATTTTGAAGACATTGGAACAAATTTATTCGCCTCAAGAGGATGCGAGTCAATTGTTGCAGGAATTAACAAATGTTAAAAGAATGCTCAAGGAATCCATACCTGAATATGGGGCGCGTGTTAATCAGATTTTAAATAAATTGATTAATCAGGTTATGGAAAATACACCGGTTGAAAAAGCAATAGGAATATGCGAAGCCTACCGAATAACCAGTGTAGGGAATTTCTTGCGAGGGTTAGATAAAGATGTTTATTCCCAAATTAGAGAAAAGGAAATTAATACCTTAGAAAAAGCAATAGCCCTGGCTAATCAGGCGGATCTCCTATGGAGAAGTTGGAAGAGAATACATAATCCAGCTCTTGAAAGATGCGAATCTGAATATTATGATAAGAGTGAGCGAAATCTTCCTCCGAAAAGGAAAATTGCGCATATACAAGATAAAAGAAATTGGAAAACTGAAAATAATAGCGAGCGTACATGTTATAATTGTAAAGAGTATGGGCACATTAGGCGAGATTGCCCACATTTAAGAAATAATGTTCAAGAGAGAAAGAGAGAGGGCTGTACATATTGTAAATTGAATAATCATGTTTTCGAGAATTGTAGATTAAAGGCTAGGCATGATAAAGAGAGAGGGAATTCGAAGCGTAAACGGGAAGATTCTTTAAACGCGAGACAGGATCGCCCAAACGGAGGCTCAGCGATCCTGAAACAGGGTTCAGAAATAACCGCGTCGTCCTCCAACTCAAATCCAAAGAGGAATTGAATTTAATGCCTATGATTAATTTAGATCATTTTTCCTTTGTGAAAAGTAAAGCAACAATATTAGTTGATACCGGATCGAGTGTAAATATAATTAAAGAAAAAACTTTAGATCCACGAGTCTGGATAAATAAAAGGAGGATTTATAATTTAATAGGTATTGGCAAAGACATGGTTAGTACCCTGGGGGAAGTAAAAATAATGATAAAAGGCTTGGAAACCCCTTTTCAGGTTGTCCCAGAGTCTTTTCCCATTGAGCAAAATGGTATTCTCGGAATTGACGCTTTGAGGCAGCATCATGCTGTTCTGAATTTTATTGATGATTGTCTTCATCTTGGAGACTTAGATTTTCCCTTGTTGTCCCATGCTACCATTATGTTACCTGCAAGGTCGAGAGCTGTAGTACGGGTTGTACTTAAAAAGACAAATTTGAAGGAAGGTTATATACCTCGACTTTCTTGTGGACCTGGAATCTTTAGCGGAGAATGTTTAACTTTAAATAATAATGGAATAGCAAAAATTCTTATGATAAATAGTAATAATGAAAATGTTCATTTAACCTTACCCCTGATAGAACTGGAAGAATTTGACGTCCCCTTTTTAAATAAAATTGTTT
>CAKNYM010046731.1:8681-42956 GCA_932195095.1 Andricus curvator
GATGAATTCTCAACCAAAAATATAATAGTAGAATGTTCAACCAAAAATAGTTGGATTTTCTTATTGGGTTCTATTAATTCAGTTCGCATTTAAGTTGAAAAATTGATGAGAATAGGGAATCAAAATCTATCTACTGATAAAAATACATTTCTTTAAGTAAAACATTACCATTTTTTAATAATGTCGTTTATCGAATTTTCAATCTTCTTGAATCTTTCTTTGATGTATGAAAGTACTGGAAAGTGCTGAACTTTTCAACAGGGTTTTCAAAGCCAGCTAAATAAAAATTTTGAACAGAAAAATGACTAAAAAACTTGCTAAAGAAAAGAAGCTTCTGCTATAGGGTATTTTCGTTCAATAATCACGAGATAAATAATATATAAAGTGAAATCCCCTCTGAATCCCCTTTAAAAAAAAAATCCCCCCTTTTACCTAAAATTGAACTACCCAACCGCTGTGATCTCTGTATAAATGCACTAGATAATTAGATTAAATAATTACTAGAATTATTTTTGCAGTTGGCCCTGCAGGTTCTGATCTACAAGACTTGGAAATCCGAGGCAAACAATTGCTTTTGCTTGCTAAAGTTAGAGAAAGAAGTGGGAATATAAAAGGCGCACTCTTCACTTTGAAAGACGCAAAAGATAATCAAAATAGATACATCCAACGAGCAGCAACTTCAGCTGACACGTCATCTCGCAAACAGTCATTGACGCAAATTTGTTTATACATGGCTGATCATGCAACTACTTTGAGAGAATTCGATCAGGCGATTGATTTTTACAAAGAAGCTTTAAGTTACAAACCTAATGATATCACTGCTCTTTTGTCTCTCGCGAAACTTTACATGCAGGTCATTATTTTTTATTAATTAATTCAGATTCGTTAATATTCTGACCTATTAATTGATCTATTTTTAATTGCAAAGTAATTTATCATTATTAATTTAGATTAGTTAATATTCCGACCTATTAATTTACTTATTTCCAATTGCGAAGTAATTTATCATTATTAATTCATATTCGTTAATATTCCGACCTATTAATTTACTTATTTCCAATTGCAAAGTAATTTATCAGTAATTTATCATTATTAATTTATATTCGTTAATATTCCGACCTATTAACTGATATTTTTTCAATTGCAAAGTAATTTATCAGTAATTTATGATTATTAATTTATATTCCTTAATATTCCGGCCTATTAATTGATCTATTTTCAATTGCAAAGTAATTTATCAGTAATTTATGATTATTAATTTATATTCCTTAATATTCCGACCTATTAATTGATATATTTCCAATTGCAAAGTAATTTATCAGTAATTTAAAATTATTAATTTAGATTCGTTAATATTCCGACCTATTAATTTACTTATTTCCAATTGCAAAGTAATTTATCAGTAATTTATGATTATTAATTTATATTTCTAAATATTCCGACCTATTAATTCATCTATTTTCAATTGAAAAGTAATTTATCAGTAATTTATAATTATTAATTTAGATTCGTTAATATTCGGACCTATTAATGCATCTATTTCCAATTGCAAAGTAATTCATCAGTAATTTATGATTATTAATTTAGATTCGTTAATATTCCGACCTATTAATTTACTTATTTCCAATTGCAAAGTAATTTATCAGTAATTTATCATTATCAATTTATATTCGTTATTATTCCGACCTATTAACTGATCTATTTTCAATTACAAAGTAATTTATCAGTAATTTATGATTATTAATTTAGATTCTTTAATATTTTGACCTATTAATTCATCTATTTTCAATTGAAAAGTAATTTATCAGGGTGGGCGAAGCCCAGGGAAAACCTTTTTAAATCTGTTTTAATTGAAAATTCTACTATTTGGTTAAAAATTTAACTATTTTGTTAAAAATGCAATTATTTTATTGAAAATTCAAGTCTCGTTGAAAATTTAACTATTTTGTTGAAATTCGTTTTTCTTTGGCTTAGAATTAATTTATTGAACTGAAAATGATACTTTTCCATTTTTGGTTCTAAATTATTCTCTTTTAGTTGAAAATTCGTTTTTTTTTGTAGAAGAATAATCTTCTTGTTTGAAAAATTCATCTTTGTGGGTTAAAAATGCCTGAAAATAAAACAATTTGGTAGAAAATTCAATTATTTGTTTGAAAATTCAAATATTTGGTAAAAAATTAACTTTTTTTTATCGAAAAGTTATATTTTCGGGTTAAAAATTCATCTTTGGATGAAATATCAACTATTACATATGTTTTGGTTAAAATTCGAACTATTTGGTTAAAAGTTGAACTACTTTTTTAAAAAATCATTTTTTTTGTTAAAGATTCATCTCTTCGGTTGAAAATTTAACCATTTTGATGAAAATTCGTTCTTTTGGGTTGAAAATTAACTTTTATGATGGAAATTCACATTTTCGGGTTAAAATTAAACTGTTTTGTAACAAATTCGTCTTTTTGACTTAAAAATTCCACAATTTGAACAATTTTTTTTTGTTTCTTTACTGAAAAATCTTTATTTGTTGAGAAATCGTCTGTTTGGTTGAAAAATTCATAATTTTCGTTCAACATTTATCTCTTTGGTTGAAGATTTGACTATTTTGTTGAAATTTTGTTTGTTTTTTTTGGGTGAAAATTAATTTTTTTGGTTAAAAATGGAACTGTTTGGTTGAAAATTAAACTCTTGTACAGAAAATTGGTCTTTTGGATTAAAAGTTCAACAATTTGGATGAAATTTTTTGTCTTTCTTGACTGAACAATCTTTATTTGTTAGAAATTCGTTAGTTCGGTTGAAAAATCTAACATTTTAGTTAAAAATTCATATCTTTGGTTGAAGTTTCGTTTTTTGTTGTTGAAAATTAATATTTTTACTTAAAGTTTAATTTTTCCATTTTTTAATTGAAAATTTAGATTTTTTAGTTGAAAATTCATGTATTGAAATGTCAAACACATTAATCTTATTGTTGGAAAATTCATCTTTTCGTTTTAAAAATTTAACTCTTTTGTATTCATTTTGTTGAAAATTCGTTTTTTTGTTGTTGAAATATCAGCTATTACATTTTTCATTGTGAATTCATCTTTTTGTTTAAAATTAAATTTTTCAGGTTGAAAATTCAACTGTTCTAGATTAAAGTTAATTATATTTTTATTAAAAAATCGACCATTTGGATGAAAATTCAACTATTTAGTTAAAAGCTCAACTATTTTGTTGAAAACTCACCTGTTTTGCTTTAAAGTTCAACTTTTTCGTTGCAATTTTATCTTTGTAGGTAGCAAATTCAAGTATTTGGTTAAAAATTCAACTATTTTGTGGAAAATTTAATTATTTTGTTGAAAATTCAAGTATTTTAATTTCTTTTTTTTTTTTATTTTTTTTTTAGAAAATTAATCTTTTTGGTGAAAAGTCGCCCTTTCGGTTTTAAAATTGATCTCTTTCGGTAGAAATTTCATCTCTTTTGGTTGAAATATCAAACTATGTATTACAATTTTGGTTGAGAATTCATCAACTATTTTGTTGAACATTCATCGCTTTTGCGTTGAAGTTCAACTATTTGGTTGTAAATGCAAGTGTTGTTTTCTTGTTTGAAAATTAATTTATATTTACTGGAAATGTGTGCTATTCTATTCCTGGTTTAAAATTGATCTTTTTTAGTTGAACATTCAACTATTTGGTTTAAAATTCATGTATTTTGTTGAAAATTCGTTTTTTTTTTAGCAAATTGATCTTCTGGGTTGAAAATTAATCTTTATGGTTAAAAATTGAATTATTAGGTTGAAAATTCAACACTTTGATTGAAAATTGAACTATTTTGTTGAAAATTTAATTATTTTTTGGACAATTGATCTTTTAAAAAATCAATCATCTTTTTTGGTCGAACATTTAACTGTTTTTTTTGCCCTTTCGGTTTGAAAATTCATCTTTTATCGTAGAAAAGTCATCTTTTTTGGTTGAAAAAAATCAATAAATTTATTTGAATTTTTTAAAATTTTATTCTGAAATTGTTATATACTTGTTTCAGGTTAATGACTTGGACAGATGTGAACAAACTTGCATGACTCTTTTGAAAGCGGATTCCAACAACGAAGCAGCTTCAGTCATGATGGCTGATTTGGCTTTCAGGAAAGTAGATTTTGAAACTGCTGCAGTTTATTTCCGTCAGCTTCTCCTCCAGAGACCAACTTATTGGACAGCTTTTGCGAGATTGATTGAAGTTTCACGCCGGACAGGTAACTGAAAAATGAAGTAAATTTATTGGAAAAATTAGTTAGAACCAATGGTTTTGAAAATAATACCTTTATTAATTTTTAGGAAGCATGGATGATCTCGAAGAGTGGCTTTCGCGAGCAGAAAAGGCAATGGATTCCCTGAAACAAGAGGCTGGGTTTTACTATTGCTCTGGATTATTAAACTGGCGAACTGGGAAATTAAACTCTGCTCTTCGGAACTTCAACGCAGCCCGACGTGATCCGGAATGGGGACAGCAGGTAATTTAGAACGTGATGGAAATTTCAATTTGAATTTTCTGCAAAACAGTAAAATTTTTAACCATAAAGTTAATTTTCGACCAAATAGTTGAATTTTCTACCAAATAGTTGAATTTTCAAGAGAAAAAGACGAATTTCCTACAAAATCCTTAAATTTTCTAACCGGAAATACTAATTTTCAACAACGAAAAAATCAATTTTCGACTGATTTGTTGTAGTAGGTACATTTTAAATTAGAGAAATGAATTTTCAAATAAAATGATGAATCATCAACCAAAAGAACGAAGTTTTAATAAAGTATTTCAATTCTTAACCAAATAGTTGAATTTTCAACCCAAAAACATGAATTCTTAATCAAAAATTTAATAGTAGTTATTGCATCTTTTTTCTTTCTTGGTTGAAAATTCAACTCTTTCGTTGAAAATTATTTTTTTCTTGGTACTTTGATTCCATCTTATGTTGAAAATTGTTTTTTTTTTTAGTCAAAAACTCAACTATTTGGTTGAAGATTCGTTTTTTTTTTGGTTGTAGATGCATCTCTTTGGTTTAGAATTCATATCTGTAGTTTGAAAATTCAACATTTTGGTTTAAAAAAAGCCACTTTTTCTCGAAGATTTAGTAATTTTTTTAAAACTTCATCTTTTTGGTTTGAAAATTAATTAATTTTTATTGAAAATAGCATCACTATTCCATTTCTGGTTAAAATTGATTTTCTGTAGTTGAAAAGTTGAATGTTTGGTTTAAAATTCATGTATTTTTCTTTAAATTCGTATTTTTTGGTAGAATGTTAATCTTCTTATTTAAAAATTAATCTTTTTGTTTGAGAATTCAACATTTCGGTTAAAATTTCAACTATTTTGTTGAAGATTTAATTTTTTTTTAAACTTCATCCTTTTGATTGAAAATTAAAGTATTTGGTTAAAAATTAATGCCTTTTATTAGAAATTTAATTATTTAGTTGAACATTAATTTATTTTGACTTATAATTTGTACTACTCCATTTATAGTTTAAAGTTGATCTTTTTTAGTTGAAGAATGAATTTGGTTTTAAATTCATCGATTTTGTTGTAAATTCCTTTTTTTTTGTAGAAAAATAATCTTCTTGGTGGAAAATTAATCATTATGGTTAAAAATTGAACTATTTGATTACAAATTCATTTTTTGTGGTTGAAAATTCGACTTTGTAGTTCGAAAATTCAACATTTTGTTTAAATATTCAACAATTTCCTTGCAAATTTAATTATTTAAAAAAAATCATCTTTTTTCGTCAAAAATTCAACTGTTTTGTTGAAAATTCGTCCTTTTGGATTGAAAAATTCATCTTTTATGGTATTAAAGTAATTTTTCTTGGTGAAAATGCAACTATTGCTTAAAGATTAGTTTTTTTTTGTTGAAAATTAAACTATTTTCATTGAAAATTGTACTATTCCATTTTTGGTTAAAAATGTATCTTTTTTAGTTGGAAATTCAACTGTTTGGTTTAAAATTGACATTTTTTTATTTAATTTCGTCTTTTTTGGTAGAGAATTAATTTTTTGTTTAAAAATTTTTTGTTTGTTTGAAAATGTAACTATTTGGTTAAAAATTAATTTTCTTTGGTTCAAGATTCATCTCTTTTATTTAAAATTTAATTATTTAGTTGAAAATTCGTTTTTTTGAAAATTTATTCATTTTCAATCAAAATTGTCATACTGATTTTTTTATTAAAAATTGATTTTTTTTTTGTTCAAAATTCAAATACATATTTCGTTTAAGATTCATCTCTTTTGTTGAAAATTCAATTATTTAGATAGAAATTCGCCCTTTTGGCAGAAAATGCAACTATTTGCTTAAAAATTTATTGTTTTGGTTAAATATTCATCTCTTTGGTTGATAATTTAATTGTTTAGTTGAAATTTTTTTTTGAAAATTAATTTATATTTACTGAAAAGTGTACTATTCCACTTTTGGTTGAAAATTGATTTTTTTTTGGTTGAAAATGCAACTATTTCGTTGAAAATTGTATTTTTCTTTAAATTCGTTTTTTTTTTGGTAGAAAATTATTCATTTTTTTTAAATTTATCTTTTTGTTTGAAAATTCAACTATCTGTTTAAAAATGTTTTTTTTTTTGTCAAAGATTCATCTCTTTTGTTGAAAATTGAACTATTTTGTTTAATTTTTTTTTAAATAATTTTTTTAATTGCAAGTTTGATTATTTTTGGTTTTGGTTGAAAATTCAACTATTTGGTTAAAAATGTACTTTTTTCGTTCAATATTCATCTCTTTTATTGAAAGTTTAATTATTTTTGGTTGAAAATTCGTTTGTTTGAAAATTTAATTTATATTTACTATTGTACTATTGATTTTTAGATAAAAAATTGATTTTAGTTCAAAATTCAAGAACATATTTGGTTTAAAATTCATATATTTTGTTGAAAATTCGTCTATTTTTGTACAAAATTTATCTACTTGGTTGCAAATTAAGCTTTTGGGTTTAGAATTTAACTAATTGGTTAAAAATTCATTTTTTTGGTTCAAGATTCATATCTTTTGTTGGAAATTTAATTCTATAGTTGAAAATTCATTTTTTTTTTCTTGGAAACTAATTTATTTTTACTAAAAATTGTACTATTCCGTTTTTAATTGAAAATTGATCTCTTTAGTTGAAAATACAATTTTTTTATTTAAAATTGAAGTATCTTGTTGAAAATTCGCCTATTTGGTAGAAAATGGAACTATTTTGTTGAATTTTTTGTTGTTATTGAAAGATATTTTTTTTAACTGATAATTTAACTATTTCATTTTTGGTTGAAAGTTGATCTTTTTGGTTGAAAATTCAACTATTTGGTTAATATATATTTTTTTTTTGAAAATATAATATTTTTACTTGCATTGTTATGAATATAAAGCTTTCCAAATTTAATTTAATATAGTACTCACAATAATTTTATTTAAAAGAATTTGTTCTCCTATTTTCGTGCTAAATCTCCTTATTTCCCCGTTTTCAGAGCATTTTGGCAAGCGCCTTATTATTATTATTATTTGATTATTAAATTGTAAGTAATCAATCAATGAGTTATGATAATATTATTAATTTAAATAAATAAATATATATATATATAAGTTTGAGCAATACAATTTATTTATTTAAAAATTTTTTAAAATATATATGAAAATTTGAATTTCAAGCCAAATATTATTGATAAAAAAATGTTTCTTGTTCCATCAGGCAATTTACAACATGATCGAAATCTGTTTGGATCCTGACGACGACTCTCCTCTTTCCAACGAAGCCTTCAACGACGAAGACGAAGAATATCAGGATTCAAGAACCATGGCCCTAAAAACCGCACAGCGTCTATTGAAGGAGCTTTTCCCAACCGGAAGCCCCCATGAATCCTTGACTCATCGGCTCCTAGGAGATTTTTTCCTCCTCGCTACCAAGCAAAAATACAATATCGAAAAAGCAATGCACGATTGCACAGCGATGGCTAGTGAAGAATCTCTCCGAGACCATGTTGGTCCAGCTTTAGGATTGGCGATGGCTCACATTCTCTTGAAACAAACTCCTCGAGCCAGAAATCATTTGAAGCGTGTCAGCAAAAATGTCTGGACTTTCGAGGATGCAGAATATTTAGAACGGTGTTGGTTATTACTGGCTGACATATACGCTCAGTCAAACAAGTACGATTTGGCTAAGGAATTGTTGAGACGAGCTCTCCAGCATAATGCTACTTGTGTTCGAGCACATGAATTGTCTGGATTTATTGCTGAGAAGGAACAAAATTATAGAGAAGCTGCGGCTCGTTATGGAAAGGCCTGGAAATTCGGAGGGAAATCGAAACTATCGATGGGATTTAAATTGGCGTATTGTTGCTTGAAGAGCAAAGCCTTTGCGGATGCTATTGATGCTTGCAATGAGGTTCTCAAACAGAGTCCTGATTATCCGAGGATTAAGAAGGATATTTTGGAAAAGGCGATTAATAATCTTAGGACTTAGTGGTGATTTGAAATTCGGGAGTGATGAGCTTTCAATTTGTGAAAATCCGTCCTTTTCATCCGTCCATGTAGTTCGACTACAGATGATTTTAAATAAAGTATAAGATACTCGGAGAAAATTAATTTTTATCAAACTAGTTTATTCTAGGGATAGATAGATAGATAGATAGGTAGATAGATAGAAGATTAATTATAATGACAAAAAACTATCTTTTCAAATAGATGAATTTTCAACAACAAATCTAATTTTGAAACAAATAATTGAATTTCTAACCAAATGTTAGTATTTTTAACGAGAAAAGATGAATTATCAATCAAACATTTTCATTTTCTACCAAATAGTAGAATTTTCAACCCGAAAATATGAATTTTCAACAAAAACGTTAATTTTAAACCAAATAATTGAATTTTTAACAAAAAATGTAATATTTGATAATTCATCCAACAAAATTTTGAATTTTAAACCGTAAACAGTCGAATTCAACAAGAAAAGACAAATTTCTAACAAAAAAGTTGAATTATCAAACAAAAAAAGATTAATTTTCCACCAAAAATTATTTATTTTTACCACTAAAGAATTGAATTTTTAAGCCATACAGACGAATTTTCTACAAAGCAGTTAAATTTTCAACAAAAGAGTTAATTTCCAACCAAATAATGAAATTTTTTACCAAAATATTTCAATTTTTTTCAAAAAGACGAATTTTTAACAAAACAGATAAATTTTCAACGGAAAAGGATGCCATTTAAACTAAATTGTAGAATTTTCAACAAAATAATCAAATTTTAAACCACATAATCAAATTATTTTCAAACAAATAATAAAATTTGTATTTAAAAAAATGATTTTTCTCAACCAAATGGTTCAATTTTAAACAAAAAAGATTAAAATACTACGAATTGTTCAAATTCCAAACGAAAAAGACGACTATTTACCTAAATTATTAAATTTTTATTAAAATAATACGATTTTCAAGAAATTGATAAAAGTTTTAACAAAATAATAAAACTTTTTACCAAAAAAGATGAATTCTCAACCAAACAGTTGCATTTTTAACCAAAAAAGATGAAATTATTACCAAAATAGATTATTTTTCCGCGATAGACTGAAAGTTTCAACCAAATTATTCAATTTTCAAGCTAAAAAGAAGATTTTTCTACAAAAAAATTGAATTTTCTACAAAAAAATGAATGAATTTGTAACTAAATTGTTAAATTTTCAAGAAAATAATAAAAATTTCAACAAAATAATGATATTTTCAACAAAATATTAAAAATTTTACCTGAATAATAAAATTTTAAAAAGAATAATAAAATTTCCAACAGAATAATAAAATTTGTTGTTGACTTTTGACCCAAAGTGATAAATTTTGAACAAAAAATTAAATTATTAAACATATAATGGAATTTTTAACCAAAAATGACGAAATTACTACGAGATGAGATGAATTTTTAAAAAAGCGTAGAATTTTTCACCATTTTTAATAAGAATTTCCAACAAAAAAATTAATTTTGAACCGAAAATGAAGACTTTTCAACAGAATTGTTGAATTTTCAGTAAAATAATTTAATTTCCAACGAAATAATCAAATTTTCAACCAAAAGAGATGAATTCTCAAACAGTTGCATATTCACCCAAATGGATTCATTTTCTACCAAAATAGTGGAATTTTAAACCCAAAAAAAGTGAATTTACAACAAAACAGTTGAATTTTTAACCAATAAATGTTTTTCAGTCAAGAAAGAAAAAAAATTCAAATAAATTATTGAATTTTCTACCAAAACAGACGAATTTTCTTCAAAATACATGAATATCCGACCTTTTTATCTGTCCGTGTAGATTTTAAATTCATCTTTTTGGTTGAAAATACAACTCTTTGGTTACAATTTTTTTTTTCATTCAAGATTCGTCTTTTTTGTTAAAAATTTAGTTCTTCAGTTAAAACTTCGTTTGTTTTGTCGAAAATGAATTTATTTTTACCGAGAATTGTACCACTGAATTTTGGATTAAAAATTTATCTTTTTTAGTTCAAAATTCAAGTACATATTTGGTTTAAAGTGTATATGTTTTGAAAATTGTAGTATGCCGTTTTCGGTTGAAAATTGATCCTTTTTACTTGAAAATTCAACTTTTTCATTTAAAATTCATGTATTTTTGATGAATATTCGTCTTTTTAGTAGAAAATCAAACTTCTTGGTTGAAAATGATCTTTTTGGTGGTAAATGGAACTATTTGTTTAAAAACTTATTGTTTGGTTAAAGATTAATCTCTTTAGTTGAAAACTGAACTATTTTGTTAAATTTTGTTTGTTTCTTGAAGATTATTTTTTAAACTGAAAATTGAACTATTTTATGTTTGGTTAAAAATTGAACTACTTGGTTCAAAATTCCTGTATGTTGTTGAAAATTCTTTTTTTTTATTTGAACTGAGATTCTGAAACAGAGTACTGATTATCCGAGGATTAAGAAGGATATTTTGGCGAAGGCGATTAATAATCTTAGGACTTAGAGGCGATTTTAAATTCGGAAGTGATGAGCTTTAAATTGGTGAAAACCCGTCCTTTTCATCGGTCCATGTAGTTCGACTACTACACATGCTTTTAAATAAAGTGTAAGATACTCGGAGATAATTAATTTTTATTGAACTAGTTCATTCGAGGGATAGATAGATAGAAGATTAATTATAATGACAAAAAACTATATTTTCAAATAAATGAATTTTCTACGAAAATAATAGTATTTTCAACCAACAAAAATTGTTTTTAACAAAAAATTTAATTTTTAAACAAATAATTGAATTTTTAACCAAATAATAAATTTTTTTAACAAAAAAGATGAATTCTCAATCGAGCAGTTTCAGTTTCTACCAAAATAGTAGAATTTTCCACCCGAAAATATGAATTTTCAAATAACAGTCGAATTCAACAAGAAAAGACAAATTTCTAACAAAAAAAATCAATAATTATCAAGCAAAAAAGATTGATTTTCCACCAAAAATGATAAATTTTTAACAAAAGAGTTGAATCTTAAACCAATAAAGATTTTTAATGCAAAAAGACGAATTTTTAACAAAACAGTTGAATTTTCAACGGAAAAGGATGTCTTTCACACTAAACTGTAGAATTTTAATCCAAATAATCAAATTATTTTCAACAAAACATTAAAATTTGTAATAAAAAAAGATTAATTTTCTCAACTAAATAATTGAGTTTTGAGCGAAAAAGATTAAATTACTACGAAAAGGGATGAATTTTCAACAAAAGAGAGTAATTTTCCTTTAAAATAGATTTTTGAGCGAAAAAAACAAACAAAATTGAACCAAATTGTTTAATTTTCAAGGGGGAAAAACAAATTTTTTACAAAAAATTGAACTTTCAACAAAATAGCAGAATTTTTGGCTGGAAAATATGAATTTTTAACAAAAAAAAATTAATTTTAAACCAAATTATAAAATGTTCAACACAAGAAAACGAATTTTTTACTAAATAGGAAGACGTTTTCTTGTGTTTGTTTAATTTTCAACAAAATAATATCATTTTTAACTAAATAACATTCAACATTTTTTAAACATTTTTCACCCAAAAAGATGAATTCTCAACCAAACGGTTACATTTAAAAAAAAAGATGAAATTACCACGAAAAGAGATTATTCAACAAAAGTGTGAAATTTTCAACCAAATTATCAAATTTTCAAGCGAAAAAGACGAATTTTCTACAAATCAGTTGAGTTTTCAACAAAAAGTTCAATTAACACCAAATATTTAAATTTTCAAGGAGATAATAAAATTTGCAATCCGAATTTTCAACAGAATAATAAAATTTTCAACCAACTAATAAAATTTTCAACCCAAAAAGACGAATTTTCAACAAAACAGATGAATTTTTAACCAAAAAGGATTAGTTTTGACCAAAATTGTTAAATTTTCAAAAAAATAATTAAACTGTTAATCAAATAATGGAATTTTTAACCAAAAAATATCAAATTACTACGAAATAAGATGAATTTTTAAAAAAGTGTAAAATTTTCCACCAAGGAAGATTTTTTTAGTGAAGGAAAAAAAAACATTTGAACCAAATAGTTTAATTTTCAAGAAAAAAAGACGAAGTTTCTACAAAACAGTTCAATTTTTAACAAAAAAATTTATTTTAAACCAAGTAATTGAACTTTCAACTCAAATAGTAGAATATTTAATCCAAAAATATGAATTTTCAACAACAAAATTAATTTTGAAAAAAAAATTAATTTTCTCAACCAAATAGTTGAGTTTTAACCAAAAAAGATTAAATTACTACGAAAAGAGATGTTTTTGCATCAAAAGAGTGAAATTGTCAACCAAATTGTTCAATTTTCAAACTAAAAAAACTAATTTTCAACCAAAAAGGACGATTCTTTACCTAAACTATTAAATTTTCAATAAAATAATACAATTTTCAATAAAATAATAAAAGTTTCAACGAAATAATAAAATTTGGAACAAAATAATAAAAATTTTCACCAAAAAAGATGAACTCTCAACCAAACAGCTGCATTTTTAACCAAAAAAGATGAAATTACTACCAAAAGAGATGATTTTTCCAAAATGGAGTGAAATTTTTTACCAAGATTTTTCAGCTGAGAAAGCAAAAACTGTCAACCAAATTGTTTAATTTTCCAAGTGAAAAAAAAAGAATTTTCTAGAAAACAGTTGAATTTTCAACAAAAAAGTTCATTTTTAATCAAACAGTTGAATTTGCTACTCACATAGTAGAATTTTTAATCCAAAAATATGAATTTTCAACGAGAAAGTAGATTTTAAACAAAATAATTTATTTTCTAACGAAATAGTACAATTTTCAACCTAAAAAGACAACATTTCAACCAAAAAGTATGAATTTTTAACTAAATTGTTAAATCTTCAATAAAATAATATAATTTTCAGTCCAAAAATATGAATTTTTTAACAAGCAAATTGATTTTGAACCAAATAATTGAATTTGTAACGAAATAATTAAATTTTCATTCCCAAGGGATAGATTTTCAATCAAAAATGATTAACTAAATTGTTAAATTTTCGAGAAAATGATACAATTTTCAAGAAAATAATACAATTTTCAAGAAAATAATACAAAATTTTCAATCAATTAATGAAATTTTTAACAAAATAATCAAATGTTCAACTGTGTTATAAAATTTCCAACAAAATAATAAAATTTTTAACCAAATAATAAAATTTTCAACCCAAGAAGACGAATGTTCAGCGAAACAGATGAATTTGTAACCAAAAAGGGTCACTTTTGACCGAAATTGTTAAATTTTCAACGAAATAATGGAATTTTTAACCGAAAAAGATAAAATTACTACGAAATGAGATGAGTTTTCAAGAAAAAGTCGGAATTTTCCACCAACAAAGAATTTTATTGAAGGAAGAAAAAATTTTCAACTAAATTGTTTAATTTTCAAAAAAAGACGAATTTTCTACAAAACAGTTTCAACACAATAATAAAAATTTTAACCTGAAATGACGAATTTTCAATCAAAAATGGTGACTTTTTGACTAAATTGTTGAATTTTTAATAAGATAATCAAACTTTTAATCATGTAATAAAATTTGTAACCAAATCAGGTGAATTCTCAATCAAACAGTTGCAAAGAAAAAAATGTCAACCAAATTGTTTAATTTTCCAGCAAAAAAGACGATTTTTCTACAAAACTACAAAAAAAATTCTGTTAAGAGAGAACAAACATTTCAGCCAAATAATTTAATTCGCAAGCCATAAAGACGATTTTTCAACCCATAAATTTGAATTTTCCAAAAAAAGTTAATTTTAAATCAAACAATTGAATTTTCAACCCAATAATAAAATTTTGAACCAGCAAAGACGAATTTTCGACGAAACAGTTGAATTTTTTTCAACAAAATGGTTTTATTTTCAACGTAATAATTAAATTTTCAACCAAATAATAAAAATTTTAACCAAAAATATTAATTCTCGGCCAAGCAGTTGTATTTTAAACAAAAAATGAAAATACTACGAAAAGAGATTATTTTTCAACAAAAGAATAGAGTCTGTCACCAAGAAAGTTTTTTCAGTTGAGAAAGAAAAAAAAATCATCCAAATTGTTTAATTTTCCAGCAAAAAGAAGGAGTTTTCTACCAAATAATTGAATTTTTTACTGAAAAAGACGAATTTTCAACGAAACAGTTGAATTTTCAACCAAGAAGGATGACTTTAACAAAATTGTTGAATTTTCAACAAAATAATTAATTTTTTGACAAAATAATGGACTTGAATTATTTTTAGAAAATTTATTATAATAACAAAAAATTACTATCTTTTACGCATTGAAGTGAGGGGAGAAAAGTTTTAAAAAAAATGAAGAACTGATTAGATTGCAGTTAGTAAATAAAATTGCTATTACACATTAGCTACCGAAATTTTTTTTTCTCTTCATGAATTTAGAAAGCGACCTTTCAAGCTGGTTAAAGCAAATTGAAGATTTCAATAATTCTTTTTCGAAAAAAGAAAAGTTTATACCGCGAATTGTAATTACTGAAGCTTCGTCGTCAATCGCTCGTGCCCTTATTTATCGAATCCTATATGACGAAGTTTTTGGACCAAATCAGGAAATTATCATAAGTTTGTACGAATCACTTGAGAATTCGAAATTTTTAAACAGTCTTGTAATTGAAGTAACAGCCTCTGCACCTAATATTTTAAATGGTATGAATTTTTCCAATAAAATGATAAATATTCCCAAATTACCAAATTTATTTTCATTCAGTTAAAAGCCTAATTTTTATAATTTAAACATAGAAATTCAATTTTCACACGATGTTTCTAAAGCCTTCAAAGATGCGGATGTTGTATTTTCTATTGGCAGGGCCAGAGGTTATAATTTCAGTAAAGAAGAAGTCTCATTCAATGATCCATTTTTTAAAGAAACGGTACAAACTGCAAGGATTCATGTAAGAAATAATGATTACTTTTTTATTGATTTTTTCTGGATTTTTACTGATAATTTTTTAGGCAGAGGGAATAAATTTGTTCGCAAAAAAAGACGTAAAAGTGATAACTGTAGGAAATACTGAAGCGAGTATAATAAATGAGTGTGCAAAGTCTATACCTTCAAAAAATATTACGAGTTTGGCTTTAATTTCATCGAGAATTGCAGCAGCACAAGTATTTTTTTTATTTGTTGTTGTTTAAAATTTAATATTTTTAAATAAAAAATATTTTTTTCAGGTCTGTGCGAAACTTAATCGAAATTCGGATGAAATTCGGAATATTATACCATGGGGATCGAATGGAAAACGATTTTATTCCGATTTGAAATTTTCTACTTTTAAGAATGGCGAGCCAGTTATAGCTGAAACAAAGAAAGCTTGGTTAAAAAAGGATTTTTCTCATGTAAATTTATTTCGTTTTATTTTTCAATTGTAATTTGTATATTTTTGTATTTTAGCTATTTAGAAATTTACAGAATCAAATATTTAACAATAATTTGATTTTGCAAGACATTTATTTTCAGTAATTGGGTTTAATCAGGGTGGTCGCAGTTCAGGGAAAGCCTGAAAATCAGGGAAAAGTCAGGGAATTTTTGTAAGAAGCACTTTAGGTATTTGTCAAGAATTATCAGGGCTACTACACAAAAAAATTTCACTTTTTTTACAAATCACTTTTAGTCACTTTTTTAAGATTAAGTCACTATAGTCACTTTTTAAAATTAAATGAACTCATGGGTTCTTTCCTGAATTCTTTTGAAATAGTTTAGGGTATTTCAAAATATTCCAAGAAATTTGTAGTATATTTCAATAATTTGAATGGGTTTGAAAGGATTTTAAAGATTTTAGGGTATTTTCAAATATTCCATGGAATTTTCCAAAGCTTTAAAAAGTTTTGAGGGATTTCATAAGATTTCAAAGAATTTGCAATATTTTAGGAAATTTAAAAAGATGCCAAGAATTTTTCAATTGATTTCATTAATTTAAAAGGATTTCAAAGAATTTTACAGAGTTTAGGGTATTTTTAAAATTTCAAAGGAATTTTCAAGAGCTCTAAAAACGTTCAAGGGATTTCAAAACATTTTAGGGTATTTTCAAAAATTACAAGGAATTTTCAAGAACTTTAAAATTGTCAAAGGAGTTCAAAATATTTAAAAGGTTTTTCACTATTCTATGGTATTTTACAAGATTCCAAGGAATTTCCCATTTTTTCTCAGTATTTTAAGGTGATTCAAAATGATTTGAATTACAGGACCTGTAAGGTTTTAAGATATTTTAAAAGATTCCAATGGATTTTATCAGGTTTCTTAGGATTTAAATGATTTTAAGGTATTTTCAAAGATCTCAAAGTATTTTAATACATTTTCCAGGATTTCAGGAAATATAATCAGATTTCATGTAATTTCACAAGATTTTATAATATCGTAGTGGATTTCAGACAATTTATTCACAAGAACTGAGGGATTTCGTAGGATTTCAATGATTTTCAAAAAGTTCAATGTATTTTCAAAGATTAATTTTTTTCAAGATTTTAGGATATTAAAAAAAATTCCGAGGATTTTTCAATTGGTTTCAATAGCTTGAAGAATTTCAAAGAATTTTAAAGAGTTTAGGGCATTTTTAAAATTTTAAAGCAATTTTCAAGAGCTCCAAACGTTTTCAAGGGATTTCAAAGGATTTGAAATATCTTAGGGTATTTTTAATAGATTTAAATTATTTGAAGTGATTCCAAAGATTTTTAAAGATTTTAGGATATTTTTAAAAATTCCAGAGAATTTTTGTAAGCTTTCAAAAATTGCAAAGAAATTTCAAAACATTCTTTTGAGAGGAATTTCCCATTGATTTCAGTAATTTAATGGGATTTCAAAGGATTTGGAATATTTTAGTGGATTTCAAAAGATTCCAAGAAATTTTTAATTGATTTCAGTAATTTAATGGGATTTCAAAAGATTTGAATTATTTTAGTTTATTTCAATCAGAGATACTCAGGCATTTTCGAGAGCTTAAGAATTTTTTAAGGGATTCGAAAATATTTCAAAGGATTGGACATATTTTAGGGAATTTTAAAAGATTCCAAGGAATTTTCAATTGATTTCAATAATTTTAAGTTATTCTAAAGGATTTAAAAGACTTTTGAGTATTTTTATAACTTGCAAGGAATTTTAAAGAGCTTTAAAAAGTTTCAAGAGATTTCAAAAGATTTCAAAGGATTGGAATAATTCTAGGGTATTCAAAACAATTCCATGGAATTTTCACGAGCTTTAAAAAATTGCAAAGGGTGTTTTTAGGGTGTTTTATAAGATTCTAAGAAAGTTTCAATGGATTTCAGTAATTTAATTGGATTTCACAGAATTTGAAATATTTTAGGGTATTTTACAAGAGTCCAAATAATTTTCAATTGATTTCAGTAACTTAATGGGATTTCATAGGATTTGAAATATTTGGGGGTATTTTAAGATATTCTAAGGCATTTTCAAGAGCTTTAGAAAGCTTCAAGGGATTCGAAATATTTTAGGGAACTTGAAAATATTGCAAGGAATTTTTAATTAATTTTAATAATTAGAAAATATTCCAAAGAATTTATAAGATTTTTGGGTATTTCTAAAACTTCCAAGGAATTTTAAAGAGTTTTCAAAAGTTTCAACGAATTTGAACATATTTCAAAGGATTTGAAACATTTTAGGTGTTTTTTTTTTTAAATTACATGGAATTTTAACGAGCTTTAAAATGTTTCAAAGTATTTCAAAATGTTTCAAAGGATTTGAAATATTTTAGGGTATTTTATAAGATTCGAAGGAATTTTAAATTATTTTCAATAACTTAATGGGATTTCAAATGATTTAAAATCTTATTTTGGAAGATTCCAAGGAATTCTTAATTTATTTCAATAATTTGAAGGTATATTCCAAAGGATCTTAAAGATTTTTGACTATTTTTTAAACTTCCAATCAATTTTAATGAGCTTTAAAAAGTTTCAAGGGATTTCAAATGATATCATAGGATTTGAAACATTTAAGGTGTTTTTTTTTAATTTCATGGAATTTTAACAAGCTTTAAAAAATTTCAAAGTGTTTAAAAAAGTTTTAAGGATTTAAAACATTTGAGGTGTTTTTTTTTAAATTGCATGGAATTTTAACGAGCTTTAAAAAGTTTCAAAGTATTTAAAAAAGTTTCAAAGGATTTGAAATATTTTATGGTATTTTATAAGATTCTAAGGAATTTAAAATTATTTTCAATAACTTAATGGGATTTCAAATGATTTAAAATCTTATTTTGAAAGATTCCAAGGAATTCTTAATTTATTTCAATAATTTGAAGGTGTATTCCAAAGGATCTTATAGATTTTTGGTTATTTTTTAAACTTCCAATGAATTTTAATGAGCTTTAAAAAGTTTCAAGGGATTTCAAAAGATTTCATAGGATTTGAAACATTTTAGGTGTTTTTTTTTAATTTCATGGAATTTTAACGAGCTTTAAAAAATTTCAAAGCATTTAAAAATGTTTCAAAGGATTTGAATTATTTTAGGGTATTTTATAAGATTCTAAGGAATTTTAAATTATTTTCAATAACTTAATGGGATTTCAAAGGATTTGAAATAGCTTAGGATATTTTAGAAGATTTCATGAAATTTTCAGTTGTTTTCAGTAATTTGAAGGTATTTCAAAGTTTTTGAAATATTTTAATGTATTTTAAATTATTACAAGGAATCTTTAAGAGCTTCCAAAAGTTTCAAGAAATTTGAAATTTTTTTTTTTAAGGATTTGAAATATTTTAAGGAATTTTAAAATATTCCAAAGAATTTTTATTTGATTTTAATAATTTGAAGGTATTCCAAAGAATTTGAAAGATTTTTGAGTATTTTAAAAAATTCCGGAGAATTTTAACAAGTGTTAAAAAGTTTCTGGGAATTTCAAAATATTTCAAAGGATTTGAAATATTTTAGGGAATTTCAAAATATTTCAAAGGATTTGAGGTATTTTAGGGAATTTAAAAATATTCCATAGAATTTTTATTTGCTTTAATAATTTGTAGGTATTCCAAAGAAGTTGAAAGATTTTTGAGTACTTTTTAAAATTCCGAAGAATTTTAAAAAGTGTTTAAAAGTTTCAGGGAATTTCAAAATATTTCAACAGATTTCAAATATTTTAGGGAATTTCAAAATATTTCAAAGTATTTGAAGTATTTTAGGAAATTTAACAATATTCCAAGGAATTTTGAATTGATTTCAATATTTATATAATAATATATAAATAAATAATAATATTATAAAAAATGATTTTAACAATTTGAAGGGATTTCAAAGGATTGTAAAGGGTCTGAAACATTTTTGAGTATTTTTAAAACTTCCAAGGAATTTTAAAGAGAATAAAAAATGATAAATAATGAAATTTAAAAGGAAACTCTAATTAAAGATATTAATGAACCAATTGATGAAACTGAATTTCATAATAAATATGAATCAGGATAATCAGAATATCGTCGAGGTATTCCTCTTAATCCTAAAAAATGTTGACGGAAAAATGTTAAATTTACTGCAATAAATATCAAATAAAATTTAATTTTCAATCATTTAGTATTCATTGTTAATCCTGTAATTAAAGGATATAAATAAATAGCTCTTTTTAAGCAATTGTCAAGGTTTTTAAGGGATTTCAAAAAATTTTCACGCGGTCGTAAAGAATTTCCTAGAATTTCGGAAGATATGGAATTATTTTACTCGACCTATATTTAATTAGATTTTCAAATATTTTTTACAATTCATTGAATTAATTTGGAATTTACACCCTGAATTCTTTTTAATATATTTTGCATTTTTTTCCATTCTTTTGAATTCTTTGGAATTCTCTTAATTTTTTTTTAATTTACTTGAATTCGTCTAAATTCATCCAATTCGTTTGGTTTTTAAATATATTTTATTAAATTTTGGGTTTAATTCATTTGGAGGTCATTTAAATTTACCTTGCATTCTTAGGCAATTCATAAAATTCTTTTGAATTCCCTTGAATTTTTCTAAACTCATTTCAAACTTACTGAATTAAATGAATCTTTTTCATGTTTTTGAACTGCTTTCAATTTACTCGATTTTACTTAGATTCACCTTGAATTTCTATGAATTTCATCGAATTGTTCTTATTTCCTTTAGAGACCTCTAAATTTATCCCAATTTTACTGAATTCAATGGAATTTTTTTTTATTAAAAATTTTTTCCAATTTATTTGAAATCTGAGTTTAGCCATTAGTCACTTTTAGTCTTTTTTTGTGTTAGAATTTAGTCACTTTTGGTCACTTTTTCGGCTCAAATAGGTGACATTTTCACTGTTTAAAAATAAATTAGGTTGTGGCAGCTCTGAGAATAACAAATTGAATATTTATAAATTAAAAATTTTATTCCATTTATAAAAGATTCTTTATTGAAAATGTTACAAGATCAGAATTTCAGTCATTAAATATTAATGGTCAGGGAACATGAAAAATTAGTTAGGGCAAAGTCAGGGAATTTCAAAACATGAAGTTTTGCGGCCATCCTGATTTAATTTACAATTTGGATTTATTCGTTTTTTTATTTGTTAAAAATTAGATAATGAGAAGAGCTCTAGCCCGATCTCGCTATTCAAAAGGAGTAGCGTATGCATTGGCAGATCACTGTAAAATTTTATTTAGAGGAACAACTAACGAATGGACCTGTATGGGGATTTTATCTGATGGTTCTTATGGGGTTCCTGTTGGAATTTTTTTCAATTTTCCTGTTCACTGCAAAGACGGAAATTATGAAATTGTGAAAGTAATATACTTTATATACATTCAAAAATTTTGAATTTTAAGGTTCTTACATTCGAGAAAAAAATATTTTCAAACTGTTTGGAAACATTTTGTTCTTGATTATTGTCAAATTGAATTATAACTGTATTCTAAAATTTACAGAAATGTAAAATTTAATTATAATTTTTTAGGGCCTTTCGGTTGACGAATACTGTATCAGAAGACACATTCAAAAATTATCGGAAGAAATTCAAATAGAAGTGGAAGCGGCTTTACAAATTTGTCATGATCTTCCGGGTTACTATTTGAATAAAAATGTTGAAAAAATTAAATAAATTATCCTTCTGTCAAACGAAATTACTACGCTTTAAAGTAAATTATATTTACTTAACTAAAAATTTTAATTCAAATTTCGAATTATAATATATTCAAAGTTCTTTAGGTAGTAATAATAAAAATAAAAATTTTCAAATTTTTATGCATTCTAAGTATATGGTGGTATTTTTTTCATTAATTTAATATGGTATAAAATAATAGGAAGTTACTAGAATTGTTATTAGAATTTCTTACTACTCAGGGATGAATTTTCCGTACAGGGGTCAGGAATATTAATTTTTTTACATATTTAGTAGCGGATATCTTCAATCGGATATGAATATAATCAGGTCCTAAAATGTTTCAAATTTCGAACTTTGTTGACTTCAGCAAAATAAATTAATTTTTAATCAAAGAGTTTACTTTTCTAACAAAAAGATTAATTTCCCAACTAGAAAGACGAATTTTTAATAAAATACTTGAATTTTAAACTAAAAAAGATACATTTTCGACCAAAAATGGAAGAGTTAAATTTTTCAGTTAAAAAAATAATAATTTTCAGCAAAAAACGAATCTTCAACCAAAGAGATAAATTTGATACACTGATAAGAAAGATTACTTACATCAAAGAAATGTAGAAGAACAGAATACGGCCAATACATTTTTTTTTATTGAAAGAAACTTATCTTGTATCTAGAAATAAAGTTTTTCAAGTGAAAAAATCATTTCCGTCATGAGAAAAAATTCTTTCGATCAAAACCAAAATTTTATTTTCAATATTCAGTGCTACATTTCTTTGATTTAAGTAATATTTCTGCGCAGCGTACTAAAATGTTGAGTCTTCAATCAAAAAAATTAATGTTTAACAAATTGTTTTAACTTTCAAACAAGTAGTTGAATTTTAAATTAAAAGATGAGTTCTCAACGAAACATGTAATGTAAAAAAAAAACATGCAAACATGTTTTGATATTTCAACCAAAAAATATTGTAATTTTATATCAAAGACAGTTGAGTTCACCAGGAAAGACGAATTTTCAACAAAATAGTTCAATCCTCAACCAAAACAGAAGAATTTCGAACGAAATATTTGAATTTTCAACCAAAAAGGTGAATTTTTCACTAAGAGGAATAATTTTTTACCAAAGATGACGATTTTTCAATAAAATACATGCATTTTCAACTAAAACTGATCAATATTCAATTAAAAATGTCGATTTACAACAAGAAATGAAATATTTAAACTTTCAGTTAAAAAAAAAATTAATTTTCAACAAAATAAAAAAAATCAATAAATTGTTAAATTTTCAACCAAAGAGATAAATCTTTAACGAAAAAAATGAATTTTCAAACAAATAGTTCCATTGTCTACCAAAATGTCAATTTTTTAACAAAATAACTAATTTTTAACAAAAGAGATGAATTTTGAAAATTAATTTTCACCCATATAGTTCAATTTTCAACCAGTAAGATGAATTTTTAACCAAGTAGATAAATTTTCAAAAAAAAAAAATGAATTTTCAAATTTCAGCAGAATATTTAAATTTTCGACCAAACAGTTGAATTTTCAGTCAAAAAAAAGTTGAATTCTCAATCAATTTTCATTTAAAAAGCTTTTCAACCATAAATGAAATATTTAAACTTTCAGTTAAACAACTAATTTCCAACAAAGGAGATGAATCTTTAACCAAAAAGAAATTCAATTAATTTTTACAAAGTATTTAAACTTTCAACCAAGTAGTTGAATTTCAACCGAAAAAAATATTTTCAACAAAATAGTTCAATTCTCAAGAAAAATAGATGAATTTTGAACCAAATAGTTGAATTTTCAACTAATAAAATGAATTTTTAACCAAGTACATTAAATTTCTACCAAAAACACGAATTTTTAATAAATGACATGAATTTTCAACAAAATACTTCAATTTTAAACTAAAAAATATTTATTTTTAATTAAAAATGTCATTTTTGAACCAAAAATGGAATATTTAAATTTTTATCAGGAAAAAAAATTTCAAAAGAATAGTTGAATTTTTGACCAAAGAGATGAATATTCAGCAAAAAAAACACTTTCAAACAAATTAATTCAACTTTGAACGAAGTAGTTGAATTTTCAGTAAAAAAATCAATTCTCAACAACAAATGTGATTATTTTTATATTTCATCCAAAAAAATTTAATTCTAAATGAAAAAAAATTTAATTTTCAACCACATAGTTGAATTTTCTACCAAAATATATGAATCGTTAACCAAATTAGATTAAATTCTAAATGAACAGTTGAATTTTTAACAAAAAAACATGAAATTTTTACCAAAAGAGATTGATTTTCGAACCGAAAATTTTAAGCAAATTCTTGAATTTTTAAGCTAAAAAAAAAAATTTTTTACAAAAGTTAAATTTAAAAAAAAAAAGTTAATTTCTAACCAATGAGTTGAATTTTCTACCAAAATAGTTAAATTTTTAACCAAAAATAATTACTATTTAACCACATTTTTTAATTTACAACAGAATAATTAAATTAAAATGGTAAGTATAAAAGTTTTTTCAACAAAAAAGAATGAACTTTAAACTAAAAATAGTTTGATTCTCTAATATCTTTTCTTCGTTCTTTGGATTTAAAAATTCGAATTTTTGAAAATTACAAAAACGTGTTTTCCAGTAGTTCCAAAATTCTGGCGAATGTTTTATATATACGGTTATTACTAGTAATCACTAATATACAATTAGAAAATCAAAAGAGATTTTTTTGCTCAATTTAGTATTTTTTGAAAATGTGCAAATACCATGTTTTTTGGATTGAGTTGAAAGGACACTTATCATTCATGTAAAAAAAAATGTCCTCGTGTTTAAAACATTCCAAAATCACGAAAAAATCCGATATCCCAATATCCAAAAATTCTTAAATCACAAAACAAAATTTCCCAAAAGGCAGAATGATAGCATATTTTTTTGGTTCAAGCTGAAGAAATTTCAGGTTCGACATATTCAACTTTTTCCAAAATGTGTGTATTTTATTCAAATGAAAAAACACATTTTTTACACATTAAAAAAAATTCTAAATTGAACCAAATATTATTTTTTTTACGGAATCCATTTAAAATCAGGCAAGTGCTACACTTCAAGTCGTTGAATCCCTTGGGGACGAAATATGTTGCTTTTTAGAGAAAATTGGGCGATCGTATTTTTCCGATTTGCGAAAAAAAAATGTCTACGAAGTTATGCATATTTGAATTTTGTGCTTTTTTCATGAAAACCTAAATTTTTTCTTTATAAACCTCTATAACTCTATAAATCCATCGAAAATATAAAAAGCAGTTCAAAATTATCACAGGCGGCAATTTTTTGTTTTAATTTGTATTTGTAAAAAATATTAAGATAAAAGTTTGCGCTTCGAAAAAGATATATGAAAAGTACCTCTTGCTCTGTTGCTATATCTTGCAGTTTTTACGACCAAAATTCGAAAATTATATTTTTAGGAAAAAAAAATTCTTTTGGCTTCAAAAATGGTTTAGCCCACATAAAGCTCATAAAAAGGCCTTTTTTTAATTAGTTTTTCAGAAAACATTTTTTCATATTTTCAAAATTTGAAGAAGAAAATAAAAAATATTTTCAGAAAATTTTTTTTCCTAAAAATATAATTTGGGTATTTTTTCGTAAACTATGCAAGATATCGCAAAAGAATGAGAAATATTTTTCATGGAACTTTTTTAGACCTGAAAAATTTTATCTGAACATTTTTTCATATCTGTCGTTGTTTGAGAGAAAAACAAGAAAGTTTATTTTGATAAAAAATTTCCCGGCCACAAGTTATTTGACCCACATAAAACTCACACAATGTTTTGCTTATGAAAGTATCACATTTTGAGAAAAACGACTTTTAATGTTTTCAGAAAAACCACCGCCATTTTTTTAATTTTAAAACTTTTTCAAATTTTGCGGAAAAACAAAGCACAACGTTCAAATATGTACTAATAATTTCGTAGAAATTTTTTTGTTCTCAAATCGGAAAAATATGTATCGCCTAATTTTCGCTAAAAAATGACATATTTCGTCCCCGGGAGATTCTGCGACTTCAAGTATAGAACCTGCCTGATTTAAAATGGATTTATAATTTTAAATTTTGAATACTATGGGTCACTAGTTATTACTATCCATAAACAAAGTTTCCATAATTTTTTAAGCAATAGGAAATATTTTTGTCAAATTTTCAAAAATTTTAAATTCAAAGAATGAAGGGAAGATATTGTCCAATCGAAAAAGGTTTTACAGATGAAAAATTGAGCGTCCGGATCGAATAACTCGCCGAGCGCTCGAAAACGGGTAAAAGTATTGACCAAACGTCTCGTTGGACATAAATGTTTAAAGTCACAAAGTTAACTTTTTTCATATATAAGCTTGTAGAGAATGACGGGGCGGAACTTTTTTTCTATTTTTCGTTTTTTTCATCAGATAAGTATTTTTAATAATAAGCATGAACAACTAAAAAAAATTATTCGCCAAATTCAATTTCTTTTTAAGTATTGATCGTCGTAAGTTGAGCAAGTATTATTGGAACTGTTTGAAACTTTGATTTACACACGAAATATACCCTATCGATGCCTAAAAACTGAAGAAAACATTGAAAATCGCCTATTTTTCAATAATATTTAATTGTATCGAGGGAAATTTTCAGATCGATTAATTGAAAATTGGCGGAAATATCCATTTTACAAGAAAGCATGCGACGCGCCAACAATAGCTCCGCGAGCACACAGCACCATCGGGCAGCGTACTCGTCACTGATCGCCGTTGGCGGCGTCGCATGCTTTCTTGTAAAATAGATATTTCCGCCAATTTTCCATGAATTGATCTGAAAATTTCAAACAATCTTCCTTCAATAGTATTGAAGAAGATTTTTTAATTTCATTGCAGTTTCATTGCAAATTCTCTACAAATTAAAAAAAATCTCCCTTCAATAGTATTGGAGGAAGAATTTTTCAAATTTTCAGATCGATTCATTTAAGATTTGGCGGAAATATCTGAGGGAACTTTAGAGTTCAAACTTCCAGTGAGACATTTGTTCCTCACTATTAAAGGGAGATTTTTGAAAATTTTCAGATCGATTTTTTGAAAATTTGCGGAAATATCCAGACAAGAAAGCATGCGACGCTGCCAACGAAAGCTCTGCGAGCACTCAGCACCATCGGGCAGCGTACTCGTTACTGATCGCCGTTGGTGGCGTCGCATGCTTAATTGTGAGATAGATATTTCCGCCAATTTTCAATGAATCGATCAGAAAATTTCAAAAAATCTTCCTTCAATAGTATTAAAAGAAGATTTTTTTATTTCATTCCAGTTTCATTGCAAATTCCCTACAAATTAAAAAAAATCCTCCGTCAATAGTATTAAAGGAAGATTTCTTCAAATTTTCAGATCGATTCATTGAAGATTGGCGGAAATATCAATTTTACAAGAAAGCATGCGAGGCCGCCAACGAAGATCAGTGACGAGTACACTGCCCGATGGTGCTCGATAGCTCGCAGAGCTATCGTCGGCGGCGTCGCATGCTTTCTTGTCGAATGGATATTTCTGCAAATTTTCAAAAACCCGATCTGAAAATTTTCAAAAATCTCCCTTTCATAGTGAGGAACAAATGTCTCACTGGAAGTTTCAACTCTAAAGTTCCCTCGATACTTTTTATCAGCGAAACTGAAAAAACGGGGTTACCGAGCTGTCTCAATTTTCAATTAAATATTATTAAACAATAGGCGATTTTCAATTTTTTCTTCAGTTTTTAGGCATCGCTAGGCATCGCTTTTGTGTGTAAATCAAAGTTTCAAACTTTTACTTTTTTTAGTTGTTCATGCTTATTATTAAAAATACTTGTCTGATAAAAAAACAGAAAAGAGACAAAATTTCCCTATCGTCATTCTCTACCAGCTTATATTTGAAAAAGATTAATTTTGTGACTTAAATTTTTCGTCCAACGATTTGTTTGGATAATACTTTTACCCGTTTTCTCGCGCTCGGCGAAAAAGTTGGAAAATGAACCGGTCTACTATCGGCGCAAAAATGATAGGCACCTGCCTGTGAAGCTTAACAACAAGATAGTAGTCTACATCTATCCAGCAAATGCATATCTAAGTAAGAGGGAATTAGAATCAAGTGTTCTTGTCCCGTGTGATGTGTGTAAAACAAGTGTCAATCTTTTGTGCGAAACTTAAAATGCAATGAGTAAGTAAAAAATGTGAACATTTAGCTTACAATCGAAGATTTGATGATAAAAGATATAATTTTGTATTGACAAAAGTAATAAAATAATATTTATTTGATTCCAAGGCGCGTAATAATCCAATCTTCAATGTTCAGATCTAGTTGAGATTGTACAGGCTTCAAGGATTCTGATTTGAATAAAATTATTGAAATGAGAAAATGGAATGTCTATGATAGTGACAAATGGAAATGAAGATACTTTAAAGTTACTTTATATTATTATTATCTTCTTTAATAATAATTCTATACAATTGTCGTTTCGTCTAATTCTTTATTAGATTGTTTGCATTTATGATTTATATTTTACTTACAGAGGGTCAGATGCAAGAAAATGTTGTACAAGATGCAATCGAAAAGACGGGTAAATATTAATTCACTTAGAAAATCATTAATAATTGTAGCCTCTACTGAGGCGAGAGGGAACCAACTTTGGTAATCCGCTGGACTGCTCGATTATCCGAACTGATAATCCGGATAATCCAGTATAATTCGGGGTAATTAAGGTAATTCCGAGTAATCCCAGTATTTCGCAGTAATTCACTTGTAATTCGCGGTAATCCACTTGTAATCCGCAAAAATTCAAGTAATTCCGAGTAATCCAAGTATTTCCAAGTATTCCCAGTATTCCGAAATAATCCACTTGTAATACGGAATAATACACTTGTATTCCGGGATAATCCACTTGCATTCCGGAGTAATCCAATTGTAATCCGGTGCAATTAAAGTAATTGCGGGTAATCTCAGTATTCCAAAGTCATCCACTTGTCAGCCGGAATAATCCACTTGCAATCCGCAGTAATCAACTTGTAATGCGAGGTAATAACCTTGTAATACCCCGTACTCCATTTTTAAACCAGAGATATCTAGTTCCAATCTAGAATAGTAATTCCACTTTTAAGTAATTCCGAGCAATCCCATTATTGCAGAGTAATCCCAGTATCCCAGAGTAATCAAATTGTAATCCGCGTTCATTCACTTGTAAACCGGAGAAATTCAAGTAATTACTTGAATTAATTAATTCCGAATTAATTCCGAGCAATCTCGATGTTCCGGAGTAAATAACTTATAATTCGGAGTAATCCATTTGTAATCGGAGGTATTCCCATTATTCTGGAGTAATCACAGTAATCTGAAGTAATACAATTTTAACCCCAGTATGCCGGAGTAATTCACCTGTATTCCGGTGTAATCTACTTGTCTGCTGGAGTAATCCACATGTAGCTACTAAAAATCTACTTGTAACCCTGTGCGATATAGTTGTAATCCGATGTAATACACTTGTAATCAGGAGTACTACGCTTGTAGTCCAGAGTAATCCAGTTCTAATATGGAGTGATCCCATTTTAATGCAAGACAATTCAAGTAATTCGGCGTAATCCCAGTATTTCGGAGTAATCCACATGTAATCCTAAGTAATCCACTTGTAATTCGGGGTATTCCACTCAAAATCCGAGGTAATTCACCTGTAATCGAATGTAATCCACTTGAAATCCGAGGTAATTCGAGAGATTCCGAGTAATCATAGTATTCCAGAGTAATCCAGTTATAATATGGAGTGACTCAAAAACTTCGGAGTAATTCACTTGTAATCTAAAGTAATTCAATTGTAACTTAGAGTAAATCACTTATAATCTAGAGTAATTCAGCTCTAATGCAGCTTATTCCACGTTTAATCCGAGGTAATCCAGATTATTCACCTTGTAATTCATATATTTCGGAGTAATTTAGGTAATCCAAGTAAACCTCTAGTAATGCAGAGTAGTTAAAAAAGTTAACTTGTAATCCAAAGTAATCCAGGCCATTTAGAATAAATCACATAGGTAATCCAAATAGTTTTCAACTGTTTTCTTGAAAAAAAATTTTTTTATTGAAAATTAATTTTCTTGACTGGAAATTTAATTATTCCATTTTTAGTTAAAATTATTCTACTTCGTTGAAAAATTTGAGTATTTGGTGAAAAATTAATCTATGTATTTTGTAGGAAATAGAACAGTTTGGTTAAAAAGACATTTTTTGGTTGAAAATTCAACTGTTTTCTTGAAAATTCTTCTTTTTGGTTTAAATTTTCAAGTAATTTAGTAGTAAATTGATTCTTTAGTTATAAATAATACTATATTGTAGAAAATTCATTTTTTTGTTCATTTGAAAACTAAGTTTTTCATCTGAAAATTTAACTTTTCCATTTTGAGTTTAAAATGTATCTTTTTTAGTTGAAAATTCAAATACTAGGTTGAAAATTGAACTGCTTTGATAAAATATAGTTTTTTTGGTTGAAGATTCTTGATTTTAGTTAAAAATGGTTTTGTTTAAAATATCACTATTATAACTGCAAATTTAACATTTTCATTTTTGTTGCAAATTTGTCTTTCTTAGCTGAAAAATTATGTATGATAAAAATTATTTTTGTTGTTGTAGGAAATTAAGATTCTTGTTTGAAAATGCATCGTTTTGGTTGAAAACTGTACTATTTTGTTGCAAATTCATGTATTTTGAGAAAAATTTGTCTTTTTTAGTATAAAAAAATATTCTTCTTCCTTCAAAATTCATCATTTGAATTGAAATTGAACTATTTTGGTGAAAAATATAACCATCTCATTGAAAATTCGTTTTATTTTTTTATAAATGAATTTTAAACTAAAAATTCAAATATTCCATTTGTGAATGTAAATTTATCTTTTTTAGTTGAAAATTCGACTGTTTGATTGAAAATCCATGTATTTTGTTCTAAATTTTTTTTTTTTTAACAAAATTAATCTTCTTGGTTGAAAGGTCAACTACTGGATTTGAAATTGAACTGCTCTGTTAAAAATTCATTTTATTGGTTGAAGTTTTAACTATTTGGTCGAAAATTATTTTTTTTTTTCAAATAAATTATTTTAACTGAATATTTAAGCATTCCTTTTTTGGTTGAAGATTGGTCGTTTTTAGTTGAAAATTCAATTACATGATAAAAAATAATCTATTTTGTAGAAAATTCAACAATTTTGTGAAAATGTTATTCTTTTGGTTGAAAATTTAACATTTTTGTTGAAAATTCGTCTTTTAGATTTAAAATTTAACTACTTCGATAGAAAATTCAATTATTTGGTTGAAAATTGATATTTTTTGGTTTGGAATTCAACTACCTGGTTAAAACTTGAACTATTTCATTTAAAATTCATAATTTTGTTGGAAATTGGCGTGAGTCTAGTTCATGCGGTGTAATCCACCATAATTTTATGTAATCCAGAGTAATCCCATGCAATCCTCATTTTTAGGAGTTCCTTTCCCCTCGGTCTCTACAAAAGTTTAATTTTTTTTAGGATTTGGAAAATTCAATTTAAAAATTTCGTCACTTGGTGCTCTGATTTATACAAATGCGGTGATAAGTATAATCAGTATTGGATATGTTTTGCCGGCTGCTGTGTGTGATTTTGAAATGACAACGATCGATAAAGGGCGGATAGCTATTGCTCCTGTCTTGGGTATTAAAAAAAAATTATTATATTTCAGGATCATAGTGAAAATATGTTGAGAAATAAATTAATTCGAATTTACATATTTAAAAATTCAAGGTTCCTGTTTTGGTTCGCTTTTTTGGGGATTTTTGGCAAATCTCAAAGGACGCAGAATATCATTAATTTCAGCATTATTTCTCCAAGGCAATTCTGAAATATTAATGTCACTGGTTTCTACTTACTGGGCACTACTTTTTTTCAAATTTCTAAGTGGCTTTGCGTATGTATTTAAATAATTTTTAACCAAGAAAATTATAATTAAATATTTACATAATGTATTGAAAAATTATTTTCTTTTATTTCAGAATGATCGGTGAAATATCTCTCTTATTTTCCTACGTCGGTGAATTTCAACCCGCAAGATATCAGAAAAAAATTCTTTCATGGCTGAGTTTTGTAATGGTAGCGGGAAATATTATTGTTCCTCGTAAGTATGTGAATCTATTGCAAATTATAGTCTGATAATACTTCAATTTTAAACGAACTTTGGCATCTTTAATTTTTAAAGCTCCAGGTTTCAATTCATTAATTTAAAAAATTTTCCAATTAGAAAGCATATAATTTGCAAAGTATTTAGAATAATTAGACTTTAAAGGTTCACAATATTTAAAATTCTTCAATTTTGAACGGCCATGCGCAAGTGAATGGTGGATTCCAATTTCTATTTTCACGATATTGAATTTTCCAATTCAAATATTGAAAATGTCAGAACAATTTCACTATTAAATCTTTCAAAATTGCACGATTTCATATTGAAAGCCTTGATGATCAGTTTTAAATTTAATAATTTCAGACTTGAAGAATCTAAATTGTTTAGTTTCAATTTTAAACGTACCCAATTGTCTCTTTTTTTAAATTTCGCGAAATCGTAGAAAATGAAGTTGAAAGTCTTGATAGTTGCGCGATTTGCAATTTAAAGAATTTTTAATTAAAATTTATTGAATTAAATGCCTCCACAAGGAATTCAAACCCATACAAAATTGAGACAATAATTTTTCAAATTCAAGCCTTAAAAAATAGCATATTTTAGAACTAGGCATTGAAAATTGAATTTTTTTATATTTGAAATTGTTCCAAATTATTGAACTTTGCAAGCTCAGCTTAAAAAGAAAGTGAATTAAAAGCCTTAAAACTGTAGAATTTCAAACATTGGAATCATTGATATCAATCTCCAAATTAGCCTTTCCATTTGAAACTGTTTTTTTTTATCTTGAGTTTAAATGTTCAAAATTTGAAAAATTTTCAAATAAAAAATAATTTGTATTATTTTTGTTTTAATTTTCAAAATAATATCTTAAAATTGTCCAACAGTTAAGTGTTAAAAATTAAAAGATTTTAAATTAAAAAGTTAATTAATATTTTTAGAATTATGAATTTTCATGTTAAACGCTAAATTTTTTAATTTGTACTTTCATAAGTTTGAATTTTGCAATTAAAATTAAAATGGTTGAATTTGTAAAAGTATAATTAACAATTCAAAAATTCTTCGTTTTTATACGAATAAAATTTACTGAAAATAATTGAAATTTTAATGGGTTTGAGTGTAAAAAAGTTTTGACATCACAATTCTCGGTGTCTACAAATTTTTTCAGCCTTAACGTTCCGTAGTAGAATTTTTTTCATTTGTTTCCATTTTGATTGGTGAAAATGACAGTGAATTGATTTTTTGTCTTAGGAAAATTTTTCTAATCAATTTTAATATTAAATAATTTTGTTACGTAATAACAATTTTGATTTCTAGAATTTCAGAAGCTTTGACTTTAAAACATTCAACTTATTTTTCAATTTAAAATTTTTCAAATTTTAATCTCTTCGAATTGAAAACGATTCGAATTCAAAAGTTTTTAATTTTCAATTGTTCAATTTTGAACGATTTGAAACATATAATTTCAATCCCTTCGAATTTTGAATGATCCAGTTTTCAAAATTCAAATCTGAAAATATTCCATTTTGTACATTTTATAATTGTCCTATTTTCGAAGTTTGAATCTGAAATCATTTAATTTCAACTTCTTTCTAATGTAATTGTCCAATTTTAAAGGCTTTTAATTTAAAATTATTAATTATGGTTTCAAAAATGTTTGAAACTTATAATATTTAAAAACACGCGCTGTGTGCGCGTGCATTTACTTCTAGTTCAAAATATAATGATTAAAAAGCCCAATCGCCTAAGAATACTATATATATTTTTTTTAAATTTAAATTTGGATTACAGTTTTGGCCTGGGCAATTATTCCACTACAATTTGAATACAGAAATCACTACTTCTTTTTTCGATCATGGAACCTTTTCGTATTTGTCTGTGCCATACCAGCCGAAATTTTAGGAATGTGGCTCGTGTTTTGCCCGGAGACTCCTAAATATCTTGCTGAAAGTGGACAGACTGGAAAATTAATGAAGGTTTTGACTGATATGTACGTTGAAAATATTAGAGGAACTCCTGAAGAATTTTATGTAAGAAAATAATAATGAAAATTTCACAGATTGATAATTTTCAATTCTTTATTTTGACTTTCTTCGTTCAAAAAAATCTAGAGCCTTCACTTTTTGTTCGATTATTCATTAAAAAAAAATTAATGCGCATTAAATTCTTAAAAGTCTTACGGTTGGAATTTTATATTGTCTTTAAGCAATGCATGGGGATTTACGGAGAACAAATAATTTGCTTATTGATCCATTCAATTGTTATAAACAAATTTGTTAAACAAATTCGCAAATATTGTTATCATCGGTAAAAAAAATTATTTTTGCTAAGACTGCTTCGTATTAATGTAAAAATGAGGATGGGAGAGTTGGGTGGGAAGGTTGGATGGGAGAGTTGGATATGACGGGATAGGATGGGATGGGATGGAATAAGATGGGACAGTGATAGAATGGGATGAAATGGGATAGGATTGGATGTGATGGGAGAGTGATGGGATAAAATGGGATGGGATGGGAGAGTGATAGGATGGGATGGGACGGGATGAGATTAGATGGGGCGGGATGGAATGGAATGAGACTGA